>NW_026510275.1:0-60938 GCF_026875155.1 Cherax quadricarinatus | reverse complement strand
CAATTTTGTTAACCGCATTAACAAAAAATGTTTAAACCCCTTTAAAAGCATTAACAACATGTTCCCACATTAACAACTAGGGAAACCCGCATTAACAACTATTTTAACAAAGCTTAAAAACTATTTAAAACCCCATTAACAATATTTTAACCGCATTAACAACTAAGTTCCCCAGCATTAACACAATTTTAACCCCAATTAAAAACTATTTAACCCAGCATTAAAAAACTTTTTAACCCAACTTTTGCCCCAAAACCCTATGTTAACCCACCATTAACAACTATGTTTAACCGCATTTAACAACTATGTTAACCAGACATTAACAACTATGTTAACCCACCATTAACAACTATTTTAAACCCCGCATTAACAACTGTTAACCCCACATTAACAACTATGTTAAACCAGCATTAACAACTATGTTAACCCGCATTAACAATTTATGTTAATACCGATTAAACAACTATTTTAAACCCCAAACTTTAAAACTATGTTAAAAACCGCATTAACAATATGTTAACCCTTTAACAACTATGTTAACCCACATAAACAACTATGTTAACCCAGCTTTAAAACAACTATGTTAACCCAGCATTAACAACTATGTTAACCCAGCTTTAAACCAACTATTTAAACCCAGCATTAACAACAATGTTAACCCAGAATAACAACTATGTTAACCAGCATTAAAACCAAAGTTAACCGCAATTAAAAATTATGTTAACCCGAATAACAACTATTTTAACGAAACATTAACAACAATGTTAACCCAGCATTAACAACTATGTTAACCCAGCTTTAACAACTATGTTAACCCAGCATTAACAACTATGTTAACCCAGCATTAACAACTATGTTAACCCGCATTAACAATTATGTTAACCCACATTAAACAAAGTTAACCCAGCATTAAAACTATTTTTAACCCAGCATTAACAACTATTTTAAACCCAGAAATTAACAACTATTTTAACCCCGCATTAAAAAACTATGTTAAACCCAGCTTTAAACAACTATTTTAAACCCAAAACATTAACAACTATGTAACCAAGCATTAAAAATATGTTAAACCCAACTTTAAAAACTATTTTAACCCACTTTAACAACTAGTTAACCCAGCATTAACAACTATGTTAACCCACTTAAAACTATGTTAACCCAGCATTAACAACTATGTTAACCCAGCATTAACAACTAGTTACCCGATTAAAAAACAATGTTAACCCACATTAAAACTAAGTTAACCCTGCTTTTAACAACTATGTTAACCCACCATTAACAACTATTTTAACAGCATTAACAACTATGTTAACCCCCATTAACAACTATGTTACCACCTTTAAACAACTATGTTAAAACCCCAGCATTAAAAACTATTTAAACCACAATTAAAACTATGTTAACCCACTTTAAACCAAACATGTTAACCCAACCAAAAACTATTTTAACCCACATTAAAAAACATGTTAACCCAGATTAACAACTATTTTAAAACCTAGCATTAAAACAAAGTTAGCCCAGCATTAACAACAAAGTTAACCCAGCATTAACTATTTTAAACCCCAAGCATTAACAACTAGTTAACCCAGCATTAACAACTTTTTAAACCCCAAACCATTAACATGTTAACCCACATTAAAACTATGTTAACCCATTAACAACTATGTTAACCCACCATTAACAACAATGGAAACCCCATTAACAACTTTTGTTAAACCAGCATTAACAACTATTTTAAAACCAGTATTAACAACTATTTTAAAACCACTTTTAAAAACTATGTTAACCAGCATTAACATCTAAGTTAACCAGCCATTAAACAACTACTTAACCCACCTTTAAACAAATATTTAAACCGTTTAAACAACTATTTTAACCCAGCATTAAAAAAAAACAAATTTTTCCCCACAAAAACAACTATTTAACCCAAAAAAACAAAAAAAAACCAATTTTTCCCCCAAAAAAAAAAACTATTAAAAATTAAAAACTATTTAACCCACATTAAAAAAAAATTTTAAAGCTTTAAAACATTTTCCCCCGCATACAACTTGAAAACCCCAAAAAAAAAACCCCTTTAAAAATTTTAACCCAGTTTAACAACCTATTTAAACCCAAAACATTTAAAAAACTTTTAAACCCCCCCTTTTTGGGTTAAACCCCCTTAAAAAACGTTAAAAACAACAGTTACCCACATTAACAAAAAAGTTCCCCCAAATTATATTTTAAACCCCCAATTAAACAACTATTTAACCAGCATTAACAATATTTAACCCCCATTAAAAATTTTTTAAAAACCCAATTAAAACTTGTTCCCCCCCATTAAAAATTTTAAAAACCCCAATTAACAACTATGTCCCCCCCAAAAAATTTTACCCAAACCTTTTAACCCCACTTTAACAAATTGTTAACCGCATTAAACTATGTTCCCCCCAATTAAACCATTTTAAACCCACCTTTTAAAAACAATTATTTAACCCAAAAAACAACCCCCCAAAAAATTAAAAAAATTTTTTAAACCCCATTAAAAAACATTTTAAACCAGCTTAAAAACTTTTAACCCCACTTTAAAAACCCTTTTAACCCGCATAAAAAACCCAAATTAAAACCAAAAATAACAACTTTTAACCGCATTAACAACTATTTTAACCCACATTAACAACAATTTTAAACCCTTTTAAAATTTTTTTTTAAACCCAACTTAAAAACATGAACCCAGCATTAAAAAATTTTAAAACCAGCATTAACAATATTAACCCAAACACTAACCCAAAAAAATTTTTTAAAACCCAAAAACAACCCCAACCCAATAAAAAATTAACAACATTCCCCCCTTTTAAACCACCATTAAAACTATTTAAACCCCCAAAACTTTTTCCCCCAAAAAAAATTAACCCCCAAAAAAATTAACCCACTTCAACATTTAAACCCAAATTAACAATATTAAAAACCCAAAATTTAACAACAAACCCCACATTAAAAAAACCCAAAAACCCCCTTTTAAAACCCCCTTTAAAAAATTAACCACCAAAAAAAAAAAACATTTTAAACCCTTTAACCCAACATTTCCCAAAAACAAACCAAATTTTAACCCCCTTAACAACTTTTAACCCCCCCCCCAAAAAACCCCCTTAAAATTTAAACCCCTTAAAAACTATTTAACCCAAATTTTTAAAATATTTTAAAAATAAAAACTTTTTAAACCCCCAGCTTTAAACTTTTTTAAACCAAATTTAAAAAAACTTTGTTAACCCAAAAAAATTTTTAAACCCCCACAAAAACAATTTTAACCCAGCATTAAAATATTTAAAAATAAAAAACTATTTTAACCCCATTAAAACTAGTTAACCCAGTTTTAAATTTAACCAGCTTTAAAAAAAAATTTAAACCCAGCTTAACACTAAAAAAGAAATTTTTTTAAAAAACGAAAAAACCCCTTTTTAACCCCCAATTAAAACTTTTTTCCCCCAAACATTAACAACTATTTAACCCCCAAAAAAAACCCCCAAAACTATTGAAAAACCCTTTAAACCCCAAAAAACCCTTTAAAACAACTTTTTTAACCCAAATTGTTAAACCCCCCATTAACAACTATTACCCCAACTTTTTTCCCCTTTAAAAAAAACAATTTTAACCCCTTTAACCCTTTTTAAAAACAACATTAAACCCCGAAACCTTTTTAAAACCCCTTTTAACAAATTTACCAAACCCACTTAAAAAAAACCCATTAACAATAGTTAACCCAGCATTAAAAAAAAAAACTATTTAAAATTAAAAATTAAAAATTTAACCCCAAAAAAAAACCCTTTTAAAACAAAAAATTAAAAAAAAAACATTTAACCCAAAAACAATTTTTTAACCCCAAAAACATTTAACCAAAATTAAACTATGTTAACCCCACCATTAAAAACTTTTTAACCCCGCATTAACAACTATTTAAACCCGTTTAACAACTATGAAACCCCCCCAAAAACAATATGTTAACCGCATTAAAACTAGTTAACCACTTTAACAACTTTTTAAACCCACAAACAATTTTTCCCAACAAAAAAAACCCCCCTTTTTAACCCCAATTAAAAAATTTAACCCCAAAAAAAATAAAAAAATTTTAAAACTATTTAAAACCCACAAAAACAATGTTAACCCATTAAAACTTTTAAAAAGAAAAAATTAAAAATTTAAACTTTAAAACGAAAAAAAAAAATTTTTAACCAAAAAAAAAATTTTAACCCAGCATAACAACTAAAAAGCAAACAACATTAACCGCAAAAAAACCAAAGTTCCCCCCGCATTAAAAATTTTTAACCCCATTAACAACATTTAAAGCAAAAAAACTATTTTTAACCCACTTAACAACATGTTAACCCCCAAAAAATGTTAACCCAAAAAAAAAATTAAAAAGTTCCCCCCACTTTAAAACATGAACCCAAAACCATTTCCCCAAAACAAATTAACCCAGCTTTAACAAAAGTTAACCCCCAAAAAAAAATTAAACCACTTTAAAAAAAATTTTTTAACCCAGCTTTAACAAAATTTAAACCCCAAATTAACAAAAAACCCTTTAAAAACCCCCGCTTTAACAACTATTTAAACCCCCCTTAACAACAAGTTAAAACAAAAAACCCTTTTTAACCCACATTAAAACTTTTAACCCCATTAAAAATTTGTTAAACCCTTTTTAACAATTAAAACTTTTAAAAACCCAAAAAAAAACCCCCAAAAAAATTTGTTAACCCCAAAAACATTTAAAAAAAATTTAAAAATTCCCCCATAAAAACTAAACCGATAAAACAAAAAAAACATTAAAAATTTGTTAAAATTTAAAACGAAAAAAACAAGTTAACCCACATTAACAATATTTTAAACCCCCAAATTAAAAAATTTTTAACCGCTTTAAAAATTTCCCACATTAAAAAATTTCCCAAAAAAAAAAAAAACATTAAACAATTTAACCCTAAAAAAAACCCCATTTAAAATTAACCCGCATTAACAACTATTAACCCCATTAAAATATTTAACCCACAAACAACTTTGTTAACCCACATTAAACAAAAAACCGCATTTAACAACAAAAGTTAAACCCACATTAAAACCCCGTTCCCCCAATTAAAACAATTTATTTAACAACAAAAGAACCCCAAAAAAACCCATTTAACCCAAAACAATATGAACCCCCAAATTTCAAAACATTTAACCCAATTAAATTTCCCCATTAACAACTATTAACCCTTAAACAACTTGAAACCCCACCTTAAAACTTTTTAACCCGCATTAAAAAATTTTAACCCCCTTAACAACTTTTAACCCAGCAAAAAATTTTTAACCGCATTAAAAATAGTTACCCGCTTAACAACTATTTACCCCTTAACAACTTTTTTTCCCCCATTAAAACTATAACCCCCAAAAACATTTAACCCCATTAACAACTTTTTAAACCCGCATTAAACAATTTTAAAAAAAAACTTAAAAAAAAAAACCCCAATTAAAAAAAAACCCCCTTTCCCCCGAAAATTAAAAAAACCCCATTAAAAAATTTTTTTCCCCCCAAATTAAAAACAAAATTTTAACCCAAAACAACAAAGTTAAACCCAATTTAAAAAAAATTAACCCAAAAACACATTTTTAACCCAGTTAACAACTATTTAACCCAGCTTAACAACTTTTCCCACCATTAAAACTATGTTAACCCAGCATTAAAAATTTTTACCCAGCATAAAAAACTTTAACCGCTTTAACAACATTTAACCGCTAAAACAATTAACCACTTAACAACTAGTAACCCGCTTTAACAACTATGTTAACCCAGCAAAAACAACTATTTAACCCACAAAATTAACTTTACAACTTTAACCAGCATTAACAACTATGTTAACCCCATTAAAAATTTTTATAACCATTAACAACTATTTAACCACAAAAAACTATTTTCCCCCATTAACAAATGTTAACCCAGCATTAAAACAAATTTTAAAACCCGCATTAACAACTAGTTTAACCCAGCATTAAAACTATTTAACCCACATTAACAAATTAACCCAGATTAACAATTAAACCATTAACAAACTTTTAAACCCCAAACATTAAAACTATGTTTACCCCAACAACATTTAACCCCAATTAACAAATTTAACCCCAAATTAACAACTATGTTTAACCGCTTAACATTGTTAAACCCCACTTTAAAACATATTACCCAATAACAATTTAAAAACCATTTAAAAAATTTTTTAAAACTAAGTTAAACCCCAAAGTTAACAACATTAACAACACCTTCCCCCAAAATAAAATTTTAACCCAATTAAAAATTGTTAACCCATTAAAACTTTTAAACCCCCATAAAAATAGAAAACTTTAACTATGTTTAACAACCACATTAACAAATTTTAACCAGAAATTAAAACAGTTAACCCATTAACAACTATTTAACCAGCATTAAAACATTAACCCATAACAACTATTTAACCCAGCATTAACAACAAGTTAACCCAGCATTAACAATATTTAAACCAAACAAAAAAATTATTTAACCCACCATTAACAACAATGTTAACCCGCATTAACAACTATTTTTAACCCCATTAACAACTTTTTAAACCCCAGCATTAACAACTATTTACCAAAAACAATATTTAACCCATTAACAAAATTTAACCCACATTAACAACTTGTTAACCCACAAACATAAAACATTTAACCTTAACAACAATGTTAACCCATTAACAATAATTAAACCAAAAACAAATTAACCCAAAAACTAGAACCCCTTAACAACTATGTTAACCCAGTTAAAACATTAACCCATTAACAACTATGTTAACCAGCATTAACAACTATGTTAACCCAGAAACAAATTTTAACACTCCTTTAACCCAGCATTAAAAACTATTTAACCCAGATAAACAACAATTTTAACCGCATTAAAAAGTTAACCCCATTAACATTAAGTTAACCAATTAACACTATTTTAAACCCCAGAAATAAAAAATTACCCTTAACCATTAACAATTTAACAACATTAACAAAAACTATTTAACCCCAATTAACCAACATTAACCGTTAAAATATGTTAACCCCACTTAAAACTATTTAACCCACATTAACAAAATTTTAACCATTAAAACTTGTTAAACCCACATAAAACTATGTTAACCCCATTAACAAATTTAACCAAATAAAACAAATGTTAACCCAGCATTAACAAAAATAAAATAAACATTAACCAAGTTAACCACATTCAACATTTAACCCGCATTAACAAATGTTAACCCAGCATTAAAACTATGTTTAACCCAGAAATTAACAACTATGTTAACCACATTACAAATGTTAAACAAAAACATGTTAACCCAGCATTAACAACTAGTTAACAATTAACAACTATGTTAAAACCCAGCATTAACAACAAAGTTAACCCAGCATTAACAACATGTTAAACCCCAAAATTAACAATATTTACCCCCATTAACAACTATGTTAACCAATAACAATTTTAAACCCAAACATTAAAAACCATTTTAACCCACTTAAAATATGTTTAACCACATTAAAAATTATGTTCCCCAAAAGCTTAACAATTGTTAAAGCTACCATGAAAACCCATTAAAATTTAACCCACTTTAAAAAATTTAACCCAAAACAACTATGTTAACTTACAACTAAACAATTTAACAACTATGTAACCCAATATTTTAACCACCAAACAATTTAACCACATTAAAAAATTTGGTTAAAACCCCCCCCAAATTAAAAATGTTAACCAGCAAAATATGTTACCACATTAAAAACTAATTAACCCACATAAACAATTTTAAACCCCAAATTAACAAATTAACCCAGCATTAACATGTTAACCAGCATTAACAACTATGTTAACCCCTTAAAACTATGTTAACCAACATTAAAACTATGTTAACCCCATTAAACTATGTTACCGCATTACAAATTTAACCCAGCATTAACAAATTTAAAACCCAATTAACAACTATTTCCCCAATTAACAACTTTTTAAACCCCACTAACAAATAAAGTTAACCCAGCTTTAACAACAATGTTAACCACCATTCAACTATTTAAACCAACATTTTAAACCAACATTAAAAACTAGTTTAACCCACATTAACAATATTTTAACCCACATTAACAACTATGTTAAAAAAACATTAACAACTATGTTAACCCACCATTAACAACATGTTAACCCAGATTAACAACTATGTTAACCCCAAAAATTAAACAACTCAGTTAACCACAATTAACAACTATGTTAACCGCATTAACAACTATGTTAACCCAGCATTAACAACTATGTTAACCCAGCATTAACAACTATGTTAACCCACCATTAACAACTATGTTAACCCAGCATTAACAACTATGTTAACCAGCATTAACAACTGTTAACCCAGCATTAACAACTATGTTAACCCCGGCTTTAAAACAAACATGTTAACCAGCATTAACAACTTGTTACCAGTTTTAAACAACTATTTTAAACCCCAGCATTAACAACTTGTTAACCCCAGTTTAAACAACTAATTTAACCAGCATTAACAACTATGTTTAACCCATTTAACAACAATGTTAACCCAGCATTAACAATTTATGTAAACCCATTAACACAATGTTAACCCGCATAAAAAAACTATGTTAACCCAGCATAACAACTATTTTAAACCCCAACTTTAAAACTAGTTAACCCACATTAATAACGTTAACCAGCTTTAACAACTATGTTAACCCAGCATTAACAACTAATTTAACCAGCATTAACAACAATGTTAACCCAGCATTAACATCTAAGTTCCCAGCATTAACAACAATTTAACCCAGCATTAACAACTATTTTAACCCAATTAAAAACTAGTTAACCAGCATTAACAACTATTGTTAACCCAGATACAACTATGTTAACCCACCTTAACAACAATGTAACCAGCTTAACAACTATGTTAACCCAGAAATTAACAACTATGTTAACCCAGCATTAACAACTATGTAACCCACATTAACAACTATGTTAACCCAGCATTAACAATTATGTTAACCAAACATTAACAACTATGTTAACCCACCATTAACAACTATGTTAACCGCATTAACAACTATGTTAACCCAGCATTAACAACTATGTTAACCCACATTAACAATATGAACCCACCATTAACAACTATGTTAACCCAGCATTAACAACTATGTTAACCCAATTAACAACTATGTTAACCCAGCATTAACAACTATTTAACCCAGCATTAAAAACAAAGTTAACCCACTTAAACAACTATTTAACCCACCATTAAACAAATTTAACCGCATTAAACATTTAACCCAATTAAAATAAACCAAAAAAAATTTTTAAAAAAAACCTTTAAACCCCCTTTAACAATATGTTAACCCAAAACAACCAACTTTTAAAATTTAAAACAAATTTAACCCTTTTAAAAACTATTTTAACCCTTTAAAACTATGTTAAACCCACATTAACAACTTTTTAAACCCCCAAAACACATGTTACCCCCTTAAAACAAGAACCAAAAAAACCCCATTAAAAAAAATTTTCCCCAATTTAAACAAAAAAATTTTTAAAAACCCATTTAAACCCCAATTAAAAATTTTTAAACAAAAAAAAACTTAAAATAGTTACCCACCATTAACAACTATTTTAACCCAGCATTAAAAAATTTTTAAATTAAAAAAAAAAACCCCCAAAATTTTTTAAACCCAAAATTTTAAAACAAATTTAAAACCCAGTTAAAATTTTAAAAACCCAATTAACAACGGGCCGCATTAACAACTATTTTAACCCCAAAAAACCATTTAACCCACATTAAAAATTTAACCCTTAAACTAGTTAACCCACTTAACCTTTTTTAAACCCTTTAAAAAACATTTTAAACCCAAAAACAAAATTTTTTTTAAAATTAAAACTTTTTTTTCCCCGCATTAAAATATTTTAAACCCCACTTTAACAATATTTTAAACCCCACTTTAACAACTATGTTAACCCGAAAAACATTTAAACCCAGCAAAAATTAGTTAACCGCATTACAACTTTTAACCCATTAAAAAAATTTTTAAACCCACTTAAACATGTTAAAATTAACAAATTTAACCCCATTAACAACATGTTAACCCACAAAAACTTTTAAACCCCAGCATTAACACTATTTAACCAAAATTAAAATTTTAAAACCCAATTAAAACTATTTAAACCCAGCAAAAAATATTTTAACCGCATAACTAAACCCACAAAAACAACTATTCCCCCCAATTAAATTTTAAACCCCATTAACAACTATAAAAACCCCAAAAAAATTTTAAACCCAAAAAAAAAAACCCCCAAAAAATTTTAAAACCACATTACAACTTTTAACCAGTTTAAAAAAACATTTTAACCCCATTAAAAATTTTAACCCAGATTAAAAACTTTTTAAACCCCGCTTAAAACTATGTTACCCACATTAACAATATTTTAACCCGCAAACAACTTTTAACCCAGTTTAAAACTATTTAACCCCAGCTTAAAAACTATGTTAACCAACATTTTAAACTTTTTAACCCCACCCCTTAAAACTAGTTCCCCAAAATAACAACTATTTAAACCCCAATAAAACTATTTAACCCATTTTTAAACAACTATTTAAAAAAAAATTAAACTTTAACAACATGTTACCCAGCAAAACATTTAAACCCCACATTAACAACTATTTAAAAAACAAAAAAAAACATTAAAAAAACAAAAAAATAAAAACCAAAAACAGTTAACCCAATTAAAAATTCCCCCAAATTAACAACTATTTTAACCCAGATAACAACTTTTAACCCGCTTAAAATGTCCCCCCAATTAAAACTTTTAAACCCCAATTAAAAAAAATGTTTTAACCCCATAACAAAAATTTAACCGAATTAAAACTATTTAACCCACATTAACAACATTTAAACCCCAAATTAAAACTAGGGTAACCCACTTAAAAATTGTTAACCCAGCTTTAAACCCCAAGTTAACCCCCAAAAACAACTATTTCCCCCTTAACAACTATTTTAACCCCACTTAAAACAAAGTTAACCACATTAAAATTTTTTTTTAAAAAAAAAAACCCCTTTAAAAATTTAAACCGATAAAAATTTTTAACAAACTTTAAACCTTTTAACCCCCCTTAAAAATTTTTTCCCCTTTAAAACTATTTTAACCCCAAAAATATTTAACCACATTAAAACATTTTTAAACCCGCATTAACAAAACTATGTTAAACATTAAAAACTATGTTCCCCCAATTTAAAATTTGTTAACCCCAATTAACAACTAGTTCCCCCCAGTTTAAACAATATTTTAACCCCTTAAAAACTATGTTAACCAGCATTAACAACATTTTAACCCCGCATTAACCTATGTTAACCCAGCATAAAAAATATGTTAACCCTGAAATTAACACTATGTTAACCCACATTAAAAACTATTTTAAACCCCGCTTAAAAACTATTTTAACCCCGCTTTTAACAAATTTTAAACAGATTAACAAAATGTTCCCCCACCTTAAACTATTAACCCCCCTTAACAACTATTTTAAACCCTTTTAAAAACTATTTAAACCGCATTAAAACTATGTTAACCCAGCATTAACAAATGTTAACCCCAATTACAACTTGTTAACCCAGCTTTAAAAAACTAGTCCCCAACATTAAATATTTTTAACCCACAAAAACCTATTTTAAACCCCGTTTTAACAACATTTAAAACCCCAGCATTAAAATATTTAAACCAAAATTTAACAACTATGTTAACCCCACTTTAAAACTATTTTAAACCCGCATTAACAACTATTTTAACCGCATTAAAAACTATTTTAACCCACCTTAAAACTATTTTAAACCCCAGCATTAACAAATGTTCCCCCACCATTAAACCCTATTTTAAAACCCACATTAACAACATTTAAACCCCAAAAAAAAACTTTTTCCCCCACTTAAACAACATGTTACCCCATTAAAACTATTTTAAACCCCAGCATTAACTTTTTTAACCCACATTAAAAACTAGTTCCCCAGCATTCCCAAAATATTTAACCCAACATTAACAATATTTAAACCTTCAACTATGTAACCCTTTTAACAACTATGTTAACCCCATTAACAACTAGTTAACCCACTTAACAACTATTTTAAACCCCACTTTAAACAACATTTAACCCACTTAACAACTTGTTAACCCATTAAAAACTATGTAACCCCCAGCTTTAAACTATTTTAAACCCCAATTAAAACTATTTAACCCATTAAAAAATTGTTAAACCCATTAAAAACTTGTTAACCCGATTAAAATTGTTCCCCGCTTTAACAACTTTTTAAACCAAACATTAAAAAATATTTTAAACCCCCAATTAAAAAATTTTGGTAACCCACTTAAAAACATTTAAACCCCACCTTTAAAACTTTTTTAAACCCCCATTAACAACTATTTTAACCCAATTAAAACTATGTAACCCACATTAACAACAATTTTAAACCGCTTTAAACAACTTTTAACCCAGCATTAACCAAGTAACCCAGCTTAAAAAACTATTTAACCCCAACAATATTTTAACGCTTTAACAATTTAAACCCACTTAACAACATTTTTAACCCCCCTTAAAAACTATGTTTAACAACTTTTAAACAACTATGTTAAAACCCACTTTTAAAACTTTTAACCCAGATTAAAAAATTATTTTAACCGCCATTAAAAACTATTTTAACCGCTTTAACAACTATGTTAACCCAGCATTAACAACATTTTAAACCCAAAAAAACAAACTATTTTAAACCCCAAAATTAACAATAGTTAACCCAAAACAACTATGTTAACCCAATTAACAACTATTTTAACCCCATTAACAATATGTTAACCCGCTTAAAAACTATTTTAACCGCTTAACAACTATGAAAACCCCAATTAAAAATTTTTTAAACCACTTTAAAAAACTATTTAAACCCAAATTTAACAACTATGTTACCCACATTAAAAACTAGTTAACCCACATTAAACCCCTATTTAACCCCCTTAACAATATTTTAAACCCTTTAACAACTATTTTAAAACCAAACTTTAACAACTTTTTAAACCCCACTTTAAAAACTGGTTTAAACCCCACCTTAACACATTTTAAATTAAAACTATGTTAACCCCATTAACAACTATTTAACCCCATTAACAACATTTTAAAACCCCACTTAAAAAAACTATTTTTAACCAGCTAACAACATTTTCCCCGATTAAAACTATTTAAACCCCACATTAACAACTAGTTAAACCCATTAAAAAACTATGTTAACCGCTTAAAATAACTATTTTAAACCCCCATTAACCACTATTTAACCACATTAAACCCCTATGTTAACCCAGATTAAACAACAGTTAAACCCCACATTAAAAACTATTAAACCCCAGTTTTAAAATTTTAACCGCTTTAAAAATATTTTAAAGTTTTAACCCTTATGTTCCGCATTAAAACTTTTTAAACCCACTTAACAACTATGTTACCCAGCATTAACAACTTGTTCCCCAAACTTAAAAAACTATTTTAAACCCAATTAACAACTTGTTAAAACCGATTAACAACTATGTTAACCCAGCATTAAAAATATTTTAAACCCGCATTAACACTTTTTTAACCCATTAAACAACTATTTAAACATTAAACTATGTTAACCCAGCATAACAACTATGTTAAAAAAACTTTAAAAACTAGTTAACCCACCATTAAAACTATGTACCGCATTAAACAAAAAACCCCAATTTAACCCAGCTTTAACAACAATTTAACCCAGCATTAAAAATTTTTAAACCCCGCATTAAAAACTTGTTAACCCAGCTTTAAACAACTTTTAACCCCATTAACAATTTTTTAAAACCCGCATTAAAACCCCAAAAACTAAATATTTAACCCCATTAACAACCTATTTAACCCGCTTAACAATATGTTACCCACATAAACAATAGGGTTAACCCACTTTAAACAACTATGTTAAAAATAGCCCGGTTAAAAAACAAATTTAACCCAGCAAAAAACAATATTTTAAAACCAACATTAAAAAAATTTTTTTAACCGCATTAACACAAATTTTAAACCAGCTTTAAAAATATTTTAAAACCCACATTAACAACAAATTTAAACCGCATTAAAAATATTTTAAACCCAGCATTAAAACTATTTTAACCCACCATTCAACATGTTAACCCAGCTTAACAACTTGTTAACCCCAAACATTTCCCCAAAACCTATTTTTAACCCACTTAACAACTATTAACCCTTTAAAAACATGTTAACCGCTTTTAAAAACTATTTAACCGCTTTTTAACAACTATTTTAAACCCCAGATTAACAACATGTTAACCCACATTAACAACTATGTTAACCCGATTAAAAAAAATTTAAACCCCATTAAAACTATGTTAACCAAACTTTAAAAACATTTTTAACCCAAATTAACAACTATTTTAAAACCGCTTTAAAAACTATGTTAACCCCGCATAACAAACTATTTTAACCCTTTTTCCATTTAAACCCCAAAAAATGTTAACCCAGCAATAACAACTATTTAAACCCCAGCTTTTAAAATTTTAACCCATTAAAACTATTTTAAACCCCCCTTTAACAACTATTTAAACCCAATTAACAACTTTTTTAAACCAGTTAAACCCTATTTTAAAACCGCTTTAACAACTATGTTAACCCACATAAAAACTATGTTAACCCTTTTCAAATGTTAACCCAGTTTAACAACATTTAACCAGCATTAACACAATTTTAACCCAGCATTAACATTTGTTAACCCCGCATTAAAACTTTTTAAAACCCCATTAAAAACTATGTTAACCCATTAACAACTAGTTAACCATTAACAACTATTTAACCACCAAACATTAAACAACCCTAGTTCCGCATTAAAAACTATTTTAAACCACTTAACAACATGTTAACCGCATTAAAATGTTAACCCAGCATTAAAAAACTATGTTAACCCAGCATAAAACATGTTAACCCCAAAAAACAATATTTTTAAACCCATTTAACACTATTTTAAACCCCAACTTTAAAACTATTTTTAACCCGCTTTTAACAACTATGTTAACCCCCAAATTAACCCAAAACAATAAACCCACTTAACAACATTTTTAACCCCGTTTAAAAAATTTTTGTCCCCTTTTAAAAAACTAGTTAACCAAATTTAACAACTATTTTAACCCCCCATTAAAAACTATTTTAAGCATTAAAAACTATTTAACCAGCATTAAAACATGTTAACAGCTTAAAAACAATGTTAAAACCGCATAAAACTTTTAAAACCCACATTAACAACTATGTTAACCAGCATTAAAACTTGTTAACCCAAAATTTAACAACTTTTTTAACCCCACATTAACAACTTGTTTAACCCAGAATTAAAAACTTTTAACCCAGCTTTAAAAACTATTTACCCAAAATCCCTTTTGTTAACCCAGCAAAACTATTTAACCCACATTAAAACATTTAAACCCCACATTAAAAAACTATTTTACCCCATTAACAACTAGTTACCCAATTAACAACTTGTTAACCCCCTTTAAAACCTATGTTAACCCGATTAAAAACTTTTAACCACATTAACAACTTTTTAAACCCACAAAAAACCTATGTTAACCCCGGAAATTAACAATATTTTAACCCCGCATTAACAACTATTTTAAACCCCCAAATTAAAACCCATTTTAACCCAGCTTAACAACATTTTAACCCCGCATTAAAACTTTAACCCCCATTTTAACAACAATTTTAACCCACTTAAAATATGTTAACCCGCATTAAAAACTATTTCCCCCAAATTAAACAACTATGTTAACCCCTTTAAACCCATTTTAAACCCAGCTTTAAACAACTTGTTAACCCACTTTTAAAAACTAGTTAACCGTTAACCTAGTTTTAAAACCCAGCTTAAACAATATTTAAACCCCAACATTAACAACTTTTTAACCCAGCATTAAAAACTATTTTAACCCACTTTAAACAACTATTTTAAACCCCCACTTTAACAACAGTTAACCCATTAAAACTATTTTAAACCCCTTTAAACCATTTTAACCAAAGCTTTTAACAACTATTTTAAACCCAGCATTAAACAACTTTTTTAACCCCACATTAAAAATCTAGTTAACCCAATTAACAACTTTTCCCCCACTTAAAAACTATTTTAAACCCCCGTTAAAAACATGTTAACCCGCTTTAAACCTATTTTAACCACATTAAAACATGTTCCCAGCATTAACAACTATTTAACCCAAATTAACAACTATGTTCCCCACTTAAAAACATTTAAACCCCCATTAACAACTATTTTAACCCCCCTTTTAACAACATTTTAACCCCTTTAAAAATTTTGAAAACCCAGCATTAACAAATATTTTAAAACCCAAAATTAAAACTATTTTAACCCACTTTAAACAACAGTTAACCGCTTTAACTATGTTAACCCCATTAAAACTTTTAAACCCCAGCATTAACAATTTTTAAAACCCCATTAACAATTTGTTAACCCCATTCAATTGTAACCCGCTTAACAACTATTTAACCCAAAAAAACAACTTTGTAACCCCAGCTTAAAAACTATTTTAACCGCTTTCAATTTTTACCCCATTAACAACTATTTTTAACCAGCATTAAAACTATGTTAACCCAGATAACAACTAGTTAACCCACTTTTAAAAAGTTAACCCCAGTTCCTTGTTAACCGTTAAAAAACTTAACCTTTTACCCACATTAAAAACTATGTTAACCCCTTTAAAACCTATGTTAACCCCATTAAACAACATGTTAAAAAAACATTAACAACTATGTTAACCCAACTTTAAAAACTATTACCCAATTAAAACTTTTTTTAACCCCGATTAACACTTTTTTCCCCCAGCAAAACAACTATTTACCCAGCATTAACAACTGTTTAACCCGCCTTTAAACCCTATTTAACCCCCATTAAAAATTTTTAAACCCAGTTTAAACACTATGTTAACCAAACATTAACAACTTTTTAAACCCAATTAACAATATGTAACCGCTTTAAACAACTATGTAAACCCGCATTAACAACTATGTTAACCCAGCTTTTAAACAACATGTTAACCAGCTTTAAAACTTTTTAACCCAGCATAACAACTATGTTAACCCAGATTAACAAATTTTACCCGCTTTAACAACTTTTTAACCGCTTTAACAAAAAGAAAAACCGCATAACAATATTTTAACCCATAAAACAAATTTAACCCCCATTAACAATTTTTAAGTTAAAAATAGCCCGTTAACAACATGAAACCCCAGCATTAACAATAGTTAACCAGCTTTAACAACATTTTAAAACCCAGCATTAAAAACTATGTTAACCGCATTAACAACTATGTTAACCCAGCATTAACAACTATTTACCGCATTAACACAAAGTTACCAGTTTAACAAAAATGTTAACCCAGCATTAACAACTATGTTAACCGCATTAACAACTATTTTAAAACCCACATTAACAACTATGTTTAACCCAGCATTAACAACTATGTTAACCCAGCATTAACAACTATGTTAACCAACATTAAAACTATGTTAACCACCATTAACAACTATGAAACCCATTTAACAAACTATGTTAACCCAGCATTAACAACTATTTTTAACCAGCAATAACCCAAATATGTTAACCCAGCATTAACAACTATGTTAACCCCAGCATTAACAACATGTTTAACCCACTTTAAACAACTATGTTAACCAGCATTAAAATATGTTAACCAGCATTAACAACTATGTTAACCCAGCATTACAACTTGACCACATTAAAACTTGTTACCAGCATTCAACTATGTTAACCAGCATTAAAACAACTATGTTAACCCAGCATTAACAACTATGTTAACCCCATTAAAAATCAAAGTTAACCCAGAAATTAACAACTATTTAACCACATTAAAACTATTCCCCCTTTAAACAACTATTTTTAACCCGATTAAAAATATTTTAACCCCAAAATTAACAATTTGGTTAACCCAATAAAACTTGTTAACCGCTTTCAACAAAATTTTAAACCCCGCTTTAAAACACTTTTTAACCCCAATTAAAACTATTTTTAAACCCATTAAAAAACTATTTAAACCCGAAATTAACAACTTTTTAAACCCCAAAATTAAAACATGTTAACCCCTTTAAAACAACTATGTTAACCCCATTAACAATATTTAAACCCGATTAAACTTGTTAACCCAGCATTAAAACAACTATGTAAACCCAGTAATTAACACCTCTGTTTAACCCCCGCATTAACAGACTATGTTACCTTGGAGTTTACGTGGAGAGAGAGTTCCGGTGTCAACGCCCCCGCGGCCCCGTCAGTGACCAGTCCCCCCCCTCCTGGTGGATCAGAGCTGATACAACCAGGCTGCTACTGCTGGCTGCACACAAACCAACGAACGAGCCACCGCCCCGCTGGTCAGGAACCCGACTTTAGGTACTTTGCCCAGTGCCAGCTTTAAACTGCCAGGGGTCCTGTATGGTATTCCCCCTTATGTATGCTGGGAGCAGTCGAACGCGGGTGGTCTCGGGCCCACTGACACTTAATGTATCGTCTCTTAACGGTGCTACGACACCCCTGCTTTTCATTGGGGGATGGTGCATCGTCTGCCAAGTCTTTGCTTTCGTAGTGAGTCTATTATCCGTGTGCAAGTTCGGTACTAGTCCCCTCAAAGGATTTTCTCAGGTGATTAATCATGTATCTCCCTCCCGCCTGCGTTCCAGGATACAGGTTTAGGAACCACCAAGGCGCTCCCAGTAATTGAGTGTTTTATCACTTATGCGCGCCGTTGAAAGTTTCTTTGTCCATTTTTCTAGGGTCAGCAATTTCACCTCCTTGAAAGGTGCTGTTAGCCCAGCATTAACAACTATGTTTAACCCAGCATACTACTTAACCCGAGGCATTAACAACCTATGTTAACGCCAGCAATTTAACAACTATGTTAACCGCATTAACAACAATGTTAATCCAGCATTAACAACTATGTTAACCCAGCATTAACAACATGTTAACCCAACTTATTATTAACTATGTTAAACATTAACACTAAATTGACCAACAGTAACAAGTTGGCAGATGTGATCTATAACTACAGCAATAGACACAAGAGTAAT
The DNA here is from genome assembly GCF_026875155.1 of Cherax quadricarinatus. Lineage (NCBI taxonomy): Eukaryota > Metazoa > Arthropoda > Malacostraca > Decapoda > Parastacidae > Cherax > Cherax quadricarinatus. The sequence continues at coordinate 41,769 of NW_026510275.1, read as the reverse complement.
AAGTAACTGACAAAGTCCTTAGGCGGGTACAGTAGTAAGTAAGGTACCGGGTAGTTTAGTTACCTGTAACAGTCTACTTTCACTAGTCCGTTAACAGGTATGTACCTGGACGTTAGTCGATTGTGTGGGTCGCATCCCGGGACAATATAAACCCAGTGAAAAACGAGAGGCGCCACGAGTAACACTAATAGACACCACAAAAAAGTGTCATGGGCCCAAGACAGTTCAATGCCTCCCACATACATCAGGGGATTACCAACAGACCCCTGACCTGTCCTTCAAGAGAGGCGCCTGTGGAACAGCATCTAAAGGACAATATCCTGACCATCCAGGCAGTGATACATACGTTTTGGTTTACGTGCGGGCAACAGTAACAGCCTGGTTGATCAGGTAGTGGTCCACCAGGAGCCCTGGACCGTGGAACGGGCACGCTGGTCGGGAACACTCTCCAGGTAACATGGGACAGTGCACCTACGAGCCGTGTGTGGAGAAGCAATTAATAGACAATATAGAAAATAAGTTTTTGTTTTACAGAAAAATAGTTTAAGAATCTGGCAACATTTTGGTCAAATCCAGTAATAACGATGGTTTTACAGTGTTGTCATGGAACATTTCCGGGAACGCGCCAGGTAAACGTGTGAACTGGCGTGATTTTGGATTTTTTTTTTTCCAGTGGTTACCAGGTACATAAAAGTTATATGTTGCAAGAAGAGTACCCAGAAGGAGAATGTAGAAAAATAACTTTGTACATAACTGTGGTCTACGGGAATTTCGGGAAAGTAAATAGGTGAAAATTATTGTTATAGTAATGAGTTAGAAGCCTGAGTAGATCTATATCCAGATAACATGGAGAAAGTATGTTTAGAGCACTTGCATGTGAACAGCCCTGAGATGTTAGTGTGCCAGTTTAGGCTTGGTTACAATATTGTGATTTGAAGTGCCACTTTTGATTCAAGTACGGGTGATGTTACCAGGCTTAGGCTTGTTTACAAGTCTGCTATGTTGAAGTGGCCAGGTTAGCTGTCAAACTGGACTGATGTTGTATGGAGCTTATTGGTTATATACTGGCTATGGAGTCAGGTTAGTTGATTACAAGTACTGCTGATGTTGAAGTGGCAAGAATGATAAACTTATGTTAAGTGTCCGGCTAGTCTTGGTTACAAGTACTGGTGATGTTAAGCCACTTAGTTGATTACAATACTGATGTATGTATGGCGGGCTTAGCTGGTTACAAGTATGGCTGATGTTGAAGTGGCCAGGCTTAGCTTGGTACAAGTACTGACTGATGTTGTAGTGGCCAGGCTTAGTCTTGTTACAAGTACTGGACTGATTGTTGTAGTGGCCAGGCTTAGGCTTGGTTACAAGTACTGGACTGATGTTGTAGTGGCCAGGCTTAGTCTTGGTTACAAGTACGGGCTGATGTTGTAGTGGCCAGGCTTAGGCTTGGTTACAAGTACTGGCTGATGTTGTAGTGGCCAGGCTTAGTCTTGGTTACAAGTACTGGCTGATGTTGTAGTGGCCAGGCTTAGCTTGGTTACAAGTACTGGCTGATTTTTGTAGTGGCCAGGCTTAGTCTTGGTTACAAGTACTGGCTGATGTTGTAGTGGCCAGGCTTAAGCTTGGTTACAAGTACTGGCTGATGTTGTAGTGGCCAGGCTTAAGCTTGGTTACAAGTACTGGCTGATGTTGTAGTGGCCAGGCTTAGGCTTGGTTACAAGTACTGGCTGATGTTGTAGTGGCCAGGCTTAGGCTTGGTTACAAGTACTGGCTGATGTTGTAGTGGCCAGGCTTAGGCTTGGTTACAAGTACTGACTGATGTTGTAGTGGCCAGGCTTAGGTCTTGGTTACAAGTACTGGCTGATGTTGTAGTGGCCAGGCTTAGGCTTGGTTACAAGTACTGACTGATGTTGTAGTGGCCAGGCTTAGGCTTGGTTACAAGTACTGACTGATTTTGTAGTGGCCAGGCTTAGGCTTGGTTACAAGTACTGGCTGATGTTGTAGTGGCCAGGCTTAGGCTTGGTTACAAGTACTGACTGATGTTGTAGTGGCCAGGCTTAGGCTTGGTTACCAATTTTACATACTGACTGATGTTGTAGTGGCCAGGCTTAGGCTTGGTTACAAGTACTGGCTGATGTTGTAGTGGCCAGGCTTAGGCTTGGGTTACAAGTACTGGCTGATGTTGTAGTGGCCAGGCTTAGGCTTGGTTACAAGTACTGGCTGATGTTGTAGTGGCCAGGCTTAGGCTTGGTTACAAGTACTGGCTGATTTGTAGTGGCCAGGCTTAGGCTTGGTTACAAGTACTGACTGATGTTGTAGTGGCCAGGCTTAGGCTTGGTTTACAAGTACTGACTGATATTGTAGTGGCCAGGCTTAGGCTTGGTTACAAGTACTGACTGATATTGTAGTGGCCAGGCTTAGGCTTGGTTACAAGTACTGACTGATGTTGTAGTGGCCAGGCTTAGGCTTGGTTACAAGTACTGACTGATATTGTAGTGGCCAGGCTTAGTCTTGGTTACAAGTACTGACTGATATTGTAGTGGCCAGGCTTAGTCTTGGTTACAAGTACTGACTGATATTGTAGTGGCCAGGCTTAGGCTTGGTTACAAGTACGGGCTGATATTGTAGTGGCCAGGCTTAGGCTTGGTTACAAGTACTGGCTGATTTGTAGTGGCCAGGCTTAGGCTTGGTTACAAGTACTGACTGATTTGTAGTGGCCAGGCTTAGGCTTGGTTACAAGTACTGACTGATGTTGTAGTGGCCAGGCTTAGGCTTGGTTACAAGTACTGACTGATATTGTAGTGGCCAGGCTTATGGCTTGGTTACAAGTACTGGCTGATGTTGTAGTGGCCAGGCTTAGGCTTGGTTACAAGTACTGACTGATGTTGTAGTGACCAGGCTTAGGCTTGGTTACAAGTACTGACTGATATTGTAGTGGCCAGGCTTAGGCTTGGTTACAAGTACTGACTGATATTGTAGTGGCCAGGCTTAGGCTTGGTTACAAGTACTGACTGATATTGTAGTGGTCAGGCTTAGGCTTGGTTACAAGTACTGACTGATGTTGTAGTGGCCAGGCTTAGGCTTGGTTACAAGTACTGACTGATGTTGTAGTGGCCAGGCTTAGGCTTGGTTACAAGTACTGACTGATGTTGTAGTGGCCAGGCTTAGTCTTGGTTACAAGTACTGAGTGATGTTGTAGTGGCCAGGCTTAGGCTTGGTTACAAGTACTGGCTGATGTTGTAGTGGCCAGGCTTAGTCTTGGTTATAAGTACTGACTGATGTTGTAGTGGCCAGGCTTAGGCTTGATTACAAGTACTGGCTGATGTTGTAGTGGCCAGGCTTAGGCTTGGTTACAAGTACTGACTGATGTTGTAGGGGCCCAGGCTTAGGCTTGATTACAAGTACTGGCTGATGTTGTAGTGGCCAGGCTTAGTCTTGTTTACAAGTACTGACTGATGTTGTAGTGGCCAGGCTTAGTCTTTGTTACAAGTACTGGCTGATGTTGTAGTGGCCAGGCTTAGGCTTGGTTACAAGTACTGACTGATGTTGTAGTGGCCAGGCTTAGGCTTGGTTACAAGTACTGGCTGATGTTGTAGTGGCCAGGCTTAGTCTTGGTTACAAGTACTGACTGATGTTGTAGTGGCCAGGCTTAGGCTTGATTACAAGTACTGGCTGATGTTGTAGTGGCCAGGCTTAGGCTTGGTTACAAGTACTGACTGATGTTGTAGTGGCCAGGCTTAGGCTTGATTACAAGTACTGGCTGATGTTGTAGTGGCCAGGCTTAGTCTTGGTTACAAGTACTGACTGATGTTGTAGTGGCCAGGCTTAGTCTTGGTTACAAGTACTGGCTGATGTTGTAGTGGCCAGGCTTAGGCTTGGTTACAAGTACTGACTGATGTTGTAGTGGCCAGGCTTAGGCTTGATTACAAGTACTGACTGATGTTGTAGTGGCCAGTCTTAGTCTTGGTTACAAGTACTGACTGATGTTGTAGTGGCCAGGCTTAGGCTTGATTACAAGTACTGACTGATGTTGTAGTGGCCAGGCTTAGGCTTGATTACAAGTACTGACTGATGTTGTAGTGGCCAGTCTTAGTCTTGGTTACAAGTACTGACTGATGTTGTAGTGGCCAGGCTTAGGCTTGATTACAAGTACTGACTGATGTTGTAGTGGCCAGGCTTAGTCTTGGTTACAAGTACTGACTGATGTTGTAGTGGCCAGGCTTAGTCTTGGTTACAAGTACTGACTGTGTTGAGTGGCCAGTTGTCTTGTTCAGTATGACTGATGTTGAAGTGGCCAGGCTTAGTCTTGGTTACAGTACTGGTGTGTTGAGTGCCACTTAGTCTTGGTTACAATATTCTGGCAGTTTGGGAGACACACAGATGATGATCAAACTAAATGTAAATTATGTGATCAGGCATATGGTCACTCTCTTGAACACTATGTGCTTAATTGTCCACTTATTGAGGAATACAGAGACAGACAGTATAATAACCTATGTGACATGTCAAGATATCTTATTAATGAAAATAAGATACCAGATATACTAAGCAAATTTCCTAAATTTGCTTGTAACAGATAAGTGAACTATAGATATGTAGATATAAATCCATATATATTCCTGTTAACCCCTTGGGGCCTAGTTCCTAGGCCTTTTGTGTATCCATATGCTCTTGCGCTACCGTCCACAGGATGGATATGGGGTGCACAATAAACTAGCCACTTCGGTGGCAAAATCTAACCTAATCCCTAATCTACCAGGCCATGGGTGCCCCGTGGTCTGATGGCTAAAGCTCTTGCTTGACACGGTGAGTGTCCGGGTTCAATTCCCGGCGAAGGTAGAAACATTGGGCGTGTTTCCTTACACCTGCTGTCCCTGTTCACCCATCAGTAATAATGGGTACCTGGGTGTTAAGTGGACTGGTGTGGGTCGCATCCTGGGTGTTAGTGGACTGGTGTGGGTTGCATCTTGGGTGTTAGTGGACTGGTGTGGGTCGCATCCTGGGTGTTAGTGGACTGGTGTGGGTCGCATCCTGGGTGTTAGTGGACTGGTGTGGGTCGCATCCTGGGTGTTAGTGGACTGGTGTGGGTCGCATCCTGGGTGTTAGTGGACTGGTGTGGGTCGCATCCTGGGTGTTAGCGGACTGGTGTGAGTCGCATCCTGGGTGTTAGTGGACTAGTATGGGTCACATCCTGGGTGTTAGTGGACTGATGTGGGTCGCATCCTGGATGTTAGTGGACTGGTGTGGGTCGCATCCTGGGTGTTAGTGGACTGGTGTGGGTCGCATCCTGGGTGTTAGTGGACTGGTGTGAGTCGCATCCTGGGTGTTAGTGGACTAGTATGGGTCACATCCTGGGTGTTAGTGGACTGGTGTGGGTCGCATCCTGGATGTTAGTGGACTGGTGTGGGTCGGATCCTGGGTGTTAGTGGACTGGTGTGGGTCGCATCCTGGGTGTTAGTGGACTGGTGTGGGTCACATCCTGGGTGTTAGTGGACTGGTGTGGGTCACATCCTGGGTGTTAGTGGACTGGTGTGGGTCGCATCCTGGGATAAAACTGACCTAATTTGCAGGAAATGCTCAGCATAACAAGTGTCTTTCTATATAGTAGTATGTCACTGATGTCAACTATGGTCTGTATACCTTGTACATGTACTTGTATACCTTGTACATGTACTTGTATACCTTGTACATGTACTTGTATACCTTGTACATGTACTTGTATACCTTGTACATGTACTTGTATACCTTGTACATGTATACCTTGTACATGTACTTGTATACTATGTACTTGTATACCTTGTACATGTACTTGTATACCTTGTACATGTATACCTTGTACATGTACTTGTATACCTTGTACATGTTCCTGTATACCTTGTACATGTACTTGTATACCTTGTACATGTACTTGTATACCTTGTACATGTATACCTTGTACATGTACTTGTATACCTTGTACATGTATACCTTGTACATGTACTTGTATACCTTGTACATGTACTTGTATACCTTGTAGCAGAGCAGGAGATGCACAAATTAACATTAAGATCGGCAACACTCTAACTACCAGACATAATGAGGGCAAATTCCTAGGCCTATACCTTGACAACAACCTGAATTTCAGCACCCATATCCAACACATAACCAAAAAAGTATCCAAAACGGTTGGGATCCTCTCCAAGATACGATACTACGTGCCGCAAACTGCCCTTATCACACTATACCATTCACTTATATATCCATACCTCACCTATGCTATTTGTGCTTGGGGATCAACTGCAGCAACACACCTAAAGCCAATAATAACCCTACAAAAAGCTGCAGTAAGAATAATCACTAAATCCCATCCCTGGCAACATACCCCCCCACTCTTCATAGATCTAAACTTACTCCCTGTTCAGTACATCCACACTTACTACTGTGCAATCTACATCTACAGGACCTTAAACTCCAATATCAACCTTGACCTAAAACGCTTTCTTGATAGTTGTGACAGGATCCACAGGCATAACACCAGACACAAACATCTCTACGACATTCCCCGTGTCCGACTAAACCTTTACAAAAATTCAATGTATGTCAAAGGCCCTAAAATCTGGAACACCCTACCTGAGAACTCTAGAACTGCAGACACATTCATCACCTTCAAAACTACCATTAGAAAACATCTTATCTCCCTGATAAACCCCATCAACTAACTACACGAATACCACCTGGTGGTTCACACTTACTCACTCACCCATTTGACCATAAACAGAAATATTAATCTCAATCTTAAAATAATGAATCCTGTGATACTCCAATACTGAAACTATGTACTGTGCCAAAACAAAAGCATTCACATTGCTAAACTCACAAACTAGTATTTAGTCACTTAGCCATAATACCAACTTACCTCATAATTTGTAATATTTTACAATTAAGAATAAAACTAAGTCTGCCCGAAATGCCTAGCCATGCTAGGCGTTCTAGTGGTACACTCTGTAATCATTATTTAACTACATGTAAACCACACAACAACCAAATACTGTAAATTCAACATTGTAATCTTTATAGAGAATAAACTTTGAATTTGAATTTGAATTTGAATTTGTACATGTACTTGTATACCTTGTACATGTACTTGTATACCTTGTACATGTATTTGTATACCTTGTACATGTACTTGTATACCTTGTACATGTATTTTTATACCTTGTGTGTTCGACACCATGCCTAACCCTTCTAGGGTAGGGTAGGTGCCTGAGCCCGAGCCTTTAGCTCATAAGACTGTCATTCCCATTTGCCCCCTTGGGGCGGGGATGGCAGACCAGAGAGGCCTAGCTTGTGGCTAGGCCTGGGGACAGTTAGTCCCACAGATGAGGAGGTACTTGTGCCTCCTCCCATAGACTTAGGTCTCAGACACTCCCTAAAGAGGGAGCCAAGGCCGGGCCACCACTTGGAAAAGGCCCGGGCCGGGAGAATACCGGCGAATCTTTAATAATAATAATAATAGTATACCTTGTACATGTACTTGTATACCTTGTACATGTACTTGTATACCTTGTACATGTACTTGTATACCTTGTACATGTACTTGTATACCTTGTACATGTACTTGTATAACTTTTACATGTACTTGTACACCTTGTACATGTATTGTATACCTTGTACATGTACTTGTATACCTTTGTACATGTACTTGTTAACCTTGTACATGTACATGTATACCTTGTACATGTACTTGTATAAACTTGTCATGTACTTGTATACCTTGTACATTTTACTTGTATACCTTGTACATGTACTTGTATCCCTTGTACATGACTTGTATCCCTTTGTACATGTACTTGTATCCCTTGTACATGTACTTGTATACCTGGTACATATACTTGTATACCTTGTACATGTACTTGTATACCTTGTAATGTACTTGTATACCTTGTACATGTACTTGTTTAACTTGTACATGTACTTGTATACCTTGTACATGTACTTGTATACCTTGTATATGTACTTGTATACCTTGTACATGTACTTGTATACCTTGTACATGTACTTTTTATACCTTGTACATGTACTTGTATACCTTGTATATGTACTTGTTCCTTGTACAGTACTTGTATACCTTGTACATGTACTTGTATCCTTTGTACATGTACTTGTATACCTTGTACATGTATTGTATACCTTGTACATGTACTTGTATACCTTGTACATGTACTTGTATACCTTGTACATGTACTTGTTAACTTGTACATTTTACTTGTATACCTTGTACATGTACTTGTATACCTTGTACATGTACTTGTATACCTTGTACATGTACTTGTATACCTTGTACATGTATTTGTATCCCTTGTACATTTTACTTGTATACCTTGTACATGTACTTGTATACCTTGTACATGTACTTTTTAAAAACTTGTACATGTACTTGTATACCTTGTACATGTACTTGTATACCTTGTACATGTATTTGTATCCCTTTGTACATGTACTTGTATACCTTGTACATGTACTTGTATACCTTGTACATGTACTTGTTTACCTGATACATATACTTGTATACCTTGTACATGTATTTGTATACCTTGTACATGTACTTGATACCTTGTAAATGTATTTGGGTATAACTTGTACATGTACTTGTATCCCTTGTACATTTTACTTGTATCCCTTGTATATGTACTTGTATACCTTTTTACATGTATTGTATACCTTGTACATGTACTTGTATACCTTGTACAGTACTTGTATACCTTGTACATGTACTTGTATACCTTGTACATGTACTTGTATCCCTTGTACATGTACTTGTTATACCTTGTACATGTACTTGTATACCTTGTACTGTACTTGTATACCTTGTACATGTACTTGTATACCTTGTACATGTACTTGTATAACTTGTACATGTACTTGTATACCTTGTACATGTACTTGTATACCTTGTACATGTACTTGTATACCTTGTACATGTACTTGTATACCTTGTACATGTACTTGTATACCTTGTACATGTACTTGTATACCTTGTACATGTACTTGTATACCTTGTTACATGTACTTGTATAACTTGTACATGTACTTGTATACCTTGTACATGTACTTGTATACCTTGTACATGTACTTGTATACCTTGTACTGTACTTGTATACCTTGAAACATGTACTTGTATACCTTGTACATGTACTTGTATACCTTGTACATGTACTTGTATACCTTGTACATGTACTTGTATACCTTGTACATGTACTTGTATCCCTTGTACATGTACTTGTATACCTTGTACATGTACTTGTATAACTTGTACATGTACTTGTATACCTTGTACATGTACTTGTATACCTTGTACATGTATTGTATACCTTGTACATGTACTTGTGTACCTTGTACATGTACTTGTATACCTTGTACATGTACTTGTATACCTTGTACATGTACTTGTATACCTTGTACTGTACTTGTATAACTTGTACATGTACTTGTATACCTTGTACATGTACTTGTATACCTTGTACATGTACTTGTATCCCTTGTAAGTACTTGTATACCTTGTACATGTACTTGTATACCTTGTACATGTACTTGTATACCTTGTACATGTACTTGTATACCTTGTACATGTACTTGTATACCTTGTACATGTACTTGTATCCCTTTTGTACATGTACTTGTATACCTTGTACATGTACTTGTATACCTTGTACATGTACTTGTATACCTTGTACATGTACTTGTATACCTTGTACATGTACTTGTATACCTTGTACATGAAATTTTACCTTTGTACATGTACTTGTATACCTTGTACATGTACTTGTAAAACCTTGTACATGTACTTGTATCCCTTGTAAATGTACTTGTATACCTTGAAACATGTACTTGCATACCTTGTACATGTACTTGTATACCTTGTACATGTACTTGTATACCTTGTACTTGTACTTGTATACCTTGTACATGTAGTAAATAAAGATATTATTATTAATACACTGGACAGCTGGACAGATACTTAAAGTCGGTGCCGGATCAGCTGAGCTGTGGTTCGTACGTTGGACTAGGTGCGGGCAGCAGTAACAGCTTGGTTGATCAGGCCCTGATCCACCGGGAGGCCTGGTCGTGGACCGGGCCCCGGAATATCCTCCAGGTAGACTCCGAGTAGGTAGACACTAAACTTACCACTTGACATTATTACCGTGTGGGAAGAGTTACAGCATAGAAGTCAGTAGGAGAGGCAGGAGGAGTCAGTAGGAGAGGCAGGAGGAGTCAGTAGGAGAGGCAGGAGGAGTCAGTAGGAGAGGACTTTGAAAGGACGGTGTAATAGTCATACCCTTGTAGTGAGATTTGAGGTGACCCAGCCCCTCAGTCTGGAGAAGAGTATTGTTCCCGCTATAGTCTGAAACTAATATGGAGTTGTAGAAGTATCTAGTTGTATGTAGGTCTCGCCAAGACAGTAGTTCCTGGCATGGGTCTCAATCTTTGCGATGACCTGTCTCTGGCTCCGAGGGAAGAAAGGTTACTACAATTGATGCGACATCTTGCTGCTCAAGCACTCTTTCTGGTCAGTTCATCTGGTTGCATCTATATAGTGACAGCACATATGTAGTTCCTAAAACTGTGGACACTAGCGAGTGAGGTGGAGGATATGTCGTTATCAGGGTATACAGCTTGTCTGGTTGTCGTTGACTCGCCATTTGGGACAATAGTGTGGTCGCTATGTATCTTGGGCCTTTTCGGTTGATGGGTATATCAGCCTGGTGCTTCTGTGTAGAGTTGTTCTCGCAGTAAATTCTTCCACACTCCGGTTTAATATTGAGTCTGACAGGACTACTGCAACACTGTCAACTTGGGACAGCTGCTACTAGTGAGAATGGATTGGATTTGAGTGGGACCTCGACCTCCCAACGTCTACGATTCTGTATAGGTGTGTTGATGAATGGTTTGAAAAACTGTACTAGTTGAAGATTGAGTGGAGCACTTATGCAACATATGGGAAGTTCTTTATTCAGGAAACGTTCTCGCCACACAGTGGCTTCCTCAGTCCATTGTGTAAGAAGTAGAAATGGTGTATAAGGCCGGGTGTGTTTGAGGTGTATAGTCAGTTCCTCTCAGCCTGGGGTCGTATGTTGTTCATGTGAACGCACCAGTCGCTCTCGACCAGGCTGAGGGACTGATGACCTCAAACACATGTGCAACTCTTGGGTATCTTTATTGAGGAAACGTTTCGCCCCACAGTGGCTTCATCAGTCCATACAAAGAAAGAATCTTGACGATACCCAAGAGTTTGCACTTGTGCCTGAATTAAAATCGGTGTCCGGTTTCTCTGTATCCATTCGTTCACCAATTCTGTCAGACTGCAACTTTTGGATCCTTAATACTTGGGGGTAAAATTCTTCGTTGGTATGCACTTGGGCTGCGATCCTACTTCACATTGAACAAATGTTGACACCACCTACGGACTGTGCGTCTGCACCTCTCTATGCCTCGTTTTATAAGTCTCCTCCGCACTTATCCCATTATTCTATGTCAGGGGGGGTGTGTTGATGGAACTGTACCACATCGATGTCAGGTGGAGGGAGTGTGATTACTCATTCTCTATCCTTGTTCAAGATTCTGCTTGTGTGTGTGGGAGTGTTGAAGCCACTGTTGTGGCGAGAAATGTTTCCTCATTAAAGATACCATAAGAGTTTGCTCATGTGTCTAAGATATGAACAAACAAGTTCAGGCAAGATCCCAAATGGCGCATGAGTGGAGGTAGATTGTGGACAGACAAAGTAATAGTTGTGGAGGAGTGTTCTTAGGTGTCTCTCATAGAAACAGGTAGGTAAGGGTTTAATCAGCATGAAGGCGACCGTGGGAAGTTTATTGAAACGAGAAATTCAGGCTCTTCTGTAGTTTTAGGACTCGTGTGGTGAGCTGGGACGGATGTGGCGTCAGGTCTGAAGTTTAGCTCGCTAGAGAGGAGTGTTTGATCTGAGCCATGTTTTCTTAACACAAAAAGTCTAAGGCGAACGTGGTGGGTCAGAGAATCGGTACCTGTCAGGAGAAGGGTTAACTGTGTAAGGAATCCAAGTTTATTTGTAAATGTCAGGGTTTTAGGAGCAGATCATGCAAGAGTATGTGAAAAAGGTTGTGTTGGTTTGTGGGTCGTCGAATGTGTTTTCTGTGCGTCAAGGGTGATGAGAGGTCCTAGTAGTTCATGTTTATCGTGTGTCTCATATTTGTCTCAAAATTTGTCTGTCTACTGAGCCCTCTTCCAGTACAGATTAAGCGCTGAAGGGATGTCTATAACTGGGCATGGAGAGAATCGCTGTGGCGAAATCCTCTCGCATCTTGACCCTCAAGCCATCCCAGACGCAGCGCCTTGTTCTTGGGGACACGCTGCAGTTTAAGGTTTGTTTTTTTAGCTGGCAATGAGAGAGGGTAGAGTGATGTAGTAAGTTGTCTCAAAGGACGTGTATTTGGGATTTGTAGAGGTGATAGTTCGTGTGCGTTTGGGAGGCATTGTTTCAGCTTGTAGAGGCCAGCATAGGCTTACACTAGCTATGCTATGCATTGTGATGTTGAATGTGTCCGTCGGTAATGGAAGAAGGTAGTCAAGATTTTACGCCATAAGTGCACAGTGAATGCATTGTATGATGGGATTGTAAGTGCGTGGTGTCAGCTGTTTTGAGCTCGATCAGGTAATGGAGGATCAACGTTTCCTGTAGTTAAAGAAAAATTGTAATGCTGGATTTAGCCTGCAAGGGGGATCTCAATAGCGAATAGTGAGGATATATTACCAGAAACAACTGTTGAGGACCCATTGTTAGTGCTAGTGGGATAGTGAAATGAGACGGTGGTAAACATGCACCAACAAGGATACAGTACAGAAACCCAAGGCAATGTAAAAAACGCGCAAGCCTGGTGTCACATACTATGCACTTGGTTATCGTAGGCATGGGATATCTGGAAAAACAGATGGGACCGTGCTCAAGTTGACCACCCTAGAAAATGCCGTGCCTATGACAAACAGGAAAAAAGTGTGCATAATCCCTTCCTATATGCTTTTTCACCCCTGGAATGTGTCCCTCTTCCAGTACAGGAACGACTGTGATATATACTTAAATCGCCCAGGGACAACTATCTACAGGGGACAAAAAAAGATATCAAATCATTCATGACTGTATGTGTGTGAAAAACCTGGGTGCAGCAGCAGCCACTCTCATGATGTGGAGAGGTTTTTATTTTGAGTGCCAGGATAGGAAAAAAACTGCTGGAAATGGCAGATGAAATCATACACCAAGATCCAGTCATTCTCTGGAGTGGATACCACAGTCGTATGGCCTCCCACTCCAAACCAACAGTTACATGTATTAACTAGATACCGGAAAAAAAATCCGCTCCCCCAGTACCAACCAATACCACCGACCGATAACATTCTTCTTGGCAATATACCAGGGTCTTAAAGCCAGCTGAAAACAAACAACAAAATACGTGTTTCATCCGTGGTGACATGCGCTTTGCAGAGGCTAAGGGCAACTGTTTGCGGCTTTCCACTGAGACCTCACAGTTATGTGTGGATCATTGGGACAAACGAAATATGCATCACCGAGGTTACAACTCTTATACCGATGTGACAGAGTGAACAGGCAATAAGGGGTGGGGGGTTGGTGACCTGTACATTGCAGACCCTGAGTCACTCTGTTTGCACAGTACTGCTTGTAATTGCCTCAAATGATGTAGTGTTGAAGTTTTTAGCAGTAAAGGTCGAGAACCAATGCTAGTCATTGTTGTTAGTCTACCAAGCTCTCCGGATTTGCACATCCCAGCTTATTCCTAGGAACAGCTGTTTAAAAATTGACCACTGTCTGGAAAAACTTCCAGCTCCTGCAACCCTAACATCTTGCGACCTGGGGGATATTCAACTTTAGATGGCACTAAAATGAGGAATTATAGCAAATAATTTTGTTTGCAGTTAATAACACCAGGAGGCAGCATCTGATAGAAATCTTCTCACTCACACGGCTTTAGTATCTCTCTTTGCACAAATTCAATTTAAACCAGCAAATGTGTTAGAGCCGTTACTGTATGACTGGTGTAGAATACAGTCTAGACCTCATCATTCACTGTGTGAATGATGTATTGAATAGAAATGTCAACATTATCAAAGAACAATATACTCAGATCACAACATAATTGAGGTTCAGTCATGTATGCGCGGCAGCACCAGACCGTCATAATTGAGATTTTAGTCACGATGGGAGCATTCACCCCATATTCAACTTCGCAATAACAATAAAAACATAAAGTGGGACCAATAGTTAATGCAAGTCCTCAAACCGTTTATAAGCTGGGACGATATACTAAGCAACACGACGCCGCCAACTTATGCCGATAGAAGTCAGATTAACTCGGTGGCACTCGATGTAGTGCACAAGTGCTATTCCTATAAGAAAAATGAGGAGTAGATGGTAGAAACTGAAGTAGAGATCAGGCGATCCCTTTACAGCGACGGAAAGAGAATAAAGAGCGGCTAAAAAAGAGGTCAATACTATTGTAATTGCAGTAGGGAGACACTGGTCAAGAGAAAATTCAGCACGCGATCGAATTTAAGCTAAGATAAGAATCCTTTAGGAAGTCAGGAATCGCGGGAAAAGAGCTAAAAGCCATAATGAAATCGATTAAGAAAACCTCAAGTATTTCTTCTGTCCTATGCCAAATAAAAATCGAGAAGACAACTGTCCAGTTTTGGGCCCCTACTGAAACACAGCTGGGTCCTACATAGCATGACAGCCAGAATAGTGAGCTACTCAAGTCCCTATATGACTCAGTTTTTAGCAAGCCGCTATACCAGACTGAGAGTCGAAGATCAAAATGATAATTGTTTATGAGAGAGCCACAAAATTTTTGAATCAACACAAGCCTATCGATGTTATCCATGACGCCAAATGACTTCGAACAGCAGCGTAATGACATGCCCATGCACTCTGCCCCTGGGGCCAGACTCATGGAACTCTGTGTTCAACAAGACTGCAAGAAGCCCTATCTACGAGCCTTTTCCATCCTAGGGAGAGGGAGCATGGACACGGGGGTTGGCACAGTTACTAAAAAACAACAGACAATTAGCCCCACTCCACAAAGGGGGCAGTTAAAGCAACAGCAAAGATACAGGACCAATGCACTAAACAGCCCATATCCTAAAAATCCTTTGAAGGTTCCTAGGAAGCTAGATCACACCCATCTAGAAACATCAGGTTACATCAGACAACCCAGGGCAGACAGGGGGTTTAGAACAGTTCGGCTCCTGTCTGTCTCAATATTGGATCACTACGACAAGGTCCTAAATGCACTAGAAGGACAAAAAAGAATGAAGATGTAATATATACAGAATTTGCAAAAGCCTTCGCAAGGGTGACCCATGCGTTGCGTAATAGCGGCTCAAAATGCGTGCTAAAGGTAATACAGAAAAGTCGGGTCGTATGGTGTGTGATTTTTCCTCGTGTTAAACAGAACACAGAGGAGTAGTAACAGAGTAAAAAAGTCCGAGGCAGCTACGGTGTATAAGCTGTTCTGGTACACAATGGTCAGGAGTACTCTCATTAAGTTAACCATATTAGATCATAAGAAAACGGAGGAACACTGCGCAGGCCTGTTGGGCCCATACTTTGGTCATGTCCTTTACAATTTCATGCCCCACTAACAAACATTTGACCGACCCCAATTTTCAATGTACCGCAAGAAATTAAGCTTGATTGAGCAAGTCCCCTCACTCAAAGCCGCAACCCATCCCTACTCATAGAACATTAAGAAACATAGTAAAGTAAGGAGGATATCACTGCAGCAGGCCTGTTGGCCCTTTCTAGGCAGGAGTCCTTAACATAATTCATCCCCTAAGCATTAAATTTGACAATCCAAGTTTTCAATGACTTGCCCACGAATATAGGCATCCGATGTTGGCAAGTCCCACTCAAATCCAAACTGTGTCCCACTATGTAACTTTTACCAACCTATATAAATTTGTGAGTGATCTACCCAAAGTATAGCCTCAATAATACCCAACTAGGTAGACTGTTCCACTCATTCTACTACCCTATTTCCAAACCGAATACTATTCCTATGTACATTTCTAATCTAAACTCTTATCTAATATAAATCTAATTAGCTCAGTAGGTGACGATTGTACTATGTTCAGTTGGTGACGTGTACTTAGTCTCATGTGGGAGACGTGTACGTTAGCTCAGTGTGAAGTGTAACTTAATCAGTGTTGGTGACGTTGTACTTAGCTCGCTAGTGGGTGACGTGTACTTAGATCTGTGAAGACACTGTTGTTGGGTTGCTCTCTGTGGAGAAAATCTGAACCAGGATGCCCTCTCATTGA
The DNA here is from genome assembly GCF_026875155.1 of Cherax quadricarinatus. Lineage (NCBI taxonomy): Eukaryota > Metazoa > Arthropoda > Malacostraca > Decapoda > Parastacidae > Cherax > Cherax quadricarinatus. The sequence goes on along the minus strand of NW_026510275.1, from coordinate 25,427 downwards.
GCTCAGGCTTTACAGCAGCTGAGAGAAGAACTCAAGAGATGCTAAACTGGAGAGTGTGCGGCGTTTAACGGAGGAGAACAAGAGGATATTCGTGTAATCCTCCTGTTGAGAGTGTCCCCCAGGTTATGAGGGATGTAGCTTGGTCAGTGGTCGGGTGCAACATGGAACCAAGCTGAAGATTAAGAATAGTAACGGTTGTGAGATGGCAAGACGCAGAAACAACGAGAAACCAGAAGACTGCCGTGGAAACGTTCCAAACGTCTGTTTTTCTCGGTTGCTACAGACGAATGTGAGTGTTATACGGGAAGCCACAACGTAGCACCGAAGGTAGTAAGCATTGGCAGTACTGTGTGAGACATCCTAGAAAATCCCCATACGAAGACCATCGCGAGTACGCTTCTGAACGAATTCTAATGTGTGTTAATGTACCTGGTGCGAATTTGAGTCGACTTGACTCGGTGCAGCATCCCACTACGGACGACGCCAAGGAAGTAAAAACATGTTGTTGTTGGGGCGATGTCAGATTAGGTACATGGGATTGGGCATCTGTTTGAGGATAGGAGTAGGAGCAGAGATGTTGTGTTTTCTGGGGCTGGGCATGAAGGATATTGGTAGCTGTCTGGATTGACATAGAGATGGTAATGGGAGCACTCTATTATTCTCGTCCTCAGTTGATGGAACGCACGATTCCTGTTGGCCAGACTTGAGGAGTGAGGACCTGAATAGCAGGCATAGGGCGTAGCAATAGAGATAATTGAAGAAGAAGGGTGGGAAACCTGTGCATATGTGGCATTTTGCAAGGAAGAGGAGTTGATGATATGTACTGGTTGTCAGAGGCAATTGGTGTCAGAATTGCTGGCTGGACAAATTACTGTAAGAAAATGCTTGGTAACATTTCATTGAAAACTGGGGAACCTTTCTATGGGCAGAAATGACTTGTTGCCAGGGAATGGGGTTCTACTTGTCTAGGTGTGGGGTGGTTATGGGAGCATCTGGCCAACGCAGTGGAGGTAGCTGTTAGGTCTTTAAACTAGGAAAAAGTAAATTAGTTGTGGTATATGGGTTTTCTGCGGGGGATAAACTGTGGAAGTGTGCTCTGGGTTGTAAAATAAGTACTGGAGAACTAGTAATAGGCAAATGAGGTGTCCGATTATGCGGTTTAGGCCGCAGTGGCACTATTTGACAGGTCAGTAATAGTTTAGTGGAATAAATACCAGAAGGAGTCTAGGATTGATAAAGAGAAAAGGTGGGTTCTGTTATAGTATTATATTACACAGAATGAGGTCGTCAGTGCTAGGAATAAGATGGACGTAGTTGAGACTAGTTGTTATGTGCAGGTAACCTAGATGTATTTTGTCCCTTTTACTGAGACGTTGGTTAATTCAAAAAGGTCGGGACATGCCCTGAGAATGTCACGTTTCCAGGGTTTCAGTGTGTGTTCCGCCAAGTAGTATAGAAGTATCGGGATGGGGTGGTGGTGCGTTGGGTGGCATTGTATGTCCGATGATGGCTTGAATGTTGCATTTAAATATGGTTACTTGAGTCTGAAGTTGACACATTACAGAGTCTGTTTGGATAGATGTGTTCAGAGGGGCATGAAAAATTAGACGTGTTTTAGGTGTGGATTTATACAGTCCCCAAATTTAGGATAGTTGGAGCCGAATGGGGAAGACTACTATGGGAGGAAAATTGTGTGTGTTAGGCGCCAACCAAAGCAACGATAATGTAGTTTTGTATTCTAAGGAGACTTGAACTTGTTTTTAGGTCATATTGATTGGAATTTTTTGTACTGGGAATTTGAATCATCCGACTTCTTGTGAATAGTTCTGGCTGTGTGTTTTTTTGGGAAAAGCAGTTTGTGACAGACCTACAAGGCGGTTAATAAACCTGCTTGACTGTAAGTTGGCAAACATGAAGTCCCTGGTTTAAATAATTAGAAGTTTCAAGAAGAACGGAGTTGCTAGCGCCACAAATCAGTTACATATTAGAATTGTGTGGAAGTCCTATGATGTGTGTAGGGGATAATCTCAGTAATCAGGATCCCAGATTTTCGCTTTCTCAGCAGTGATGCGATGGGTCTTAGAGAACACATTATATCTGTTGACTGGGGTAACGAAGAGAGCTATCATGGACAGTTTTCTGAACACATACATGCTGTCAAAGAACATTTATCCCGTATAAAGAAATAGATCAAATAGATAATGGACCAAAATGGATGAATAATAGGCTGTAATATCTACTAGGGCATTATATAAGGTATTCATAGCGTATAATTATGAGGCTGTAGGGTCATCTTATGGGGGGGGAATCAGTATTATTGACACTAAGAGGGACATTAAAAAAGAGGGGATAAGAATAAAAGCTAAGTAAAGGGGTATATGGGAATTAATGTTCGTAGGGATTCCTAAAAACTAACCCAAAAGTTTTTCCAGGTATATAGAACAAAGTCATGAGGATAAGATAGGTATTCCCTTAAAAATAACTTTGGGCATCTTTACTGTACAAAGAAGAATGAAATGTGCCTCGATTGTTTAATAATTATTTTCTCTCGGTTTTTACACAGGAAAGAACTAGTATGTTACGGTATGTGTATTTATTTATTGTGGGCCAGAAGATAAATAGGTAACGTCATTGTCTCTAGTGAATTGGTTGTGAAGCAGATTTGTAGACCGATCTGAAGCAAATAAGTCACCCGTGGGTCCTGATGAGGATTTTTTCATGGGGTGTTCGTTAAGGAATGCAAAATGGATGTCTGTTGACCATTTAACTAATATTTTATAATTTATCTCTTTCAAACAGGTGTAGTGTCTGATATGTGGAAGAGGGCCTATGAAATTCCCTTGTTTTGTTTCAAAACAGGGTGGGAACAAGTCGTCACCGTCAAATTACCTGCCAATAGCCGACGCTTCAATTGAGGCAAATTTTACTATGAGTACGCAATTATAGCTCAAAATTTAAGAAGCCATCTCGATAAGCATAGCTTGATTGAATGATACTCAGAATGGATTTCACAAGAGGCGGTCTTGTTCTAATAATTTAATAACTTTTTCTCAGTAGATGCTTTTGAGGCTGTTTTGACTACGATAAAGAGTTTTGATATTTATTTACTTGATTTTTTGTATGTGGCATTTGATAGAGTTCCCACCAAATGAAGACTGTTGAAGAAAGTTTAGTAGCAGCAGACATGGCATTGGGGGATGAGTTGTCTCGTGGATCGAATCATGGCTCATCAGACAGGAGGCTGAGAGTTGTTTCCCAGTAAATTGTGGGTAAATCGTGTGGGTGATCAAAAGGTTAAACAAGTGGCGTTCCACAGGGATCAGTGTCTTGGGCCTGCGTTGTTGTTTATACTGTATAATATCAAAGAGTCGGATGAAGGAATTACTAGGTGATATGTGCAAGATTCGCCGATGACATCTCGAAGCTAGGTAGGGAGAATTGATTTCGCAATGTGTTTGATGTGTTTAGGGAACTTTCAGGAGGATTTAGACAACTTACTCTGGTCAGAAAAAGGGCAGATGCAGTTCAATGTAGATAAATGCAAGGTTCTGAGCTGCGGAAGTGTCCATAACCCTTTCAGCACTATAATGAGAATAAATATGGAGAATATCTTAGGCCATACTAGGATTGCGAAAATGTGGACTTGGGGTGGTGATTATGGTATAGCAACAACCGTTAAACAAGGACAGCAATGGTCTTGAGCGTACGAATAATGCAAATAGATTAATGGGATTTTATTATCACAGAAAGTGTAGTAGCAACAGAAGTTCCAAGTCAGGTCATACTGCAGTTTATGCATCATTAGTAAGCTCTCTACCTCTTGATTAGTGCAGACTCAGATTGTCTGGTCTCCTTATTACATGAGATGGACATAAATTCGTTATGAAAAAATTCAGCGTTTAGGATGACTAAATTAATTAATAGCATTAGAAATCTTCACTTATGAAAGAAAGATTGAAGACTCTTAAGTTACATTTCACTTTTAGACAGAAGAATGAGGGTGATCTGATCGAAGGTGTGTATAAGTGGAAGATAGGTATTTATAAAGGGGATTGTAAAAGGTCTTTAGGATAACTCGTGTCAAGAGAGGGAGCCGCAGTAATGGATTTAAGATTAGACTAAGTTTTGATTTAGAAAGGACATAGGAAAGTATTGGTTTGGAATAGGGTAGTGATTGAGTCGGAAAACAGTCTACTAGATGGATTAATTGGAGGCTAGGTCTCTGGGTAGTTTCAAATTTGGGTTGGTATGTGACATGAGTGGGTAGGGGTTTGGATTTGAGTGGGACTTGCATATCAGAGCTTATTTCTAGCTGGTTTAGCATTGAAAATTGGGTGGTCAAATGTTTGTTAGTGGGATGAAATGTATAAGGACCTGCCTAGTATTGGCCGTACAGGCCTTGTTGCTGCAGTGTTCCTCCTTTCTTATGTTCTTATGTTCCTTATTAATGCGAGGTTCTTTCTCTTGGAGAGATATCCTCAAGAGCTTGGTAATATCCCTTGTTAATAATACCTAACTTCCAGTTTATCACTTCTTCAGGTCTCCTCCTCATTCTTCGTTGCTAACAGTGAATGTAACTTAAGAGTCTTCAATCTTTCTTCATAAGGAAAGTTTCTTGTATGCTGTATGTATTTAATTGTAGTCATCCTACGCTGAATGTTTTCTAACGATTTTATGTCCAGATGCTTTAATTATGGAGACCCAGAATGAGCTGCATAATCTAGGTGATGGCCCCTTACTGTATGATGTATAACGCTGCAGTATGACTCTGCGACTTCTGTTGCTTACTTCTTGATATTATGAATCCCAGTAAATCTATTTGCGTGTATTTCGTTATGCTTAGGCTGATTGCTGTCTTGGTTTATGGTTGTGCTGCTTACCATGACCCCCATGTCCTTTTCGCAATCTGTATGTGATTAAGTTCTACATTGTGATGAATGAGTTTGAAATAACGACAAGTTGAAGATTGAGGACACTTATGCAGCATATGTGAATCTTTATTCAGGAAACGTTTCGCCACACAGTGACTTTCATCTGTCCAATACAAAGAGGAAGGCGTAAGGAGAGGAGGGTATGGAGGTAATCAGTCCCTCAGCCTGGAGTCGATGGTGTTCAGTCCATCAATCTTGTAGAATGTACATTTCATACCTCTTACTCCTCCTTCCTTTACGCTTCCTCTTTAGTATTGGACTGATGTAGCCACTGTGTGGCGAAAAACGTTTCTTAATTAAGTTCTACTTTATTTAACTATAAGTGTAGGGTTATGGGACATCGCCCGTGCTTCAGAACCTTGGCTTTTATTACGCATTGAACTGCATCTGCCACTTTCTGACCAAGAGTAGGAGTTTCTAAATCCTCCTGTGTAGTTCTCTTATTAACCATTACGTTTGAATCATTTTTCCTACCTTTGCTCTGTGTGTGTGTGTGCGGCGAACGACGAGATATGCTCATTATCACTAGTAATTCCTTCATCAAGATCATTGAATATGTTATAAACAACAAACTCGGGCCCCAAGATTGATCCCTGTGTGTATCGACCACTTGTTACTGATCCCCCCTCGGATATTTAGACCCATTTATGGAATTGCTTCCTGTCTGTGAGCCATGATTTGATCAAACGAGAGCACTCCCATTTCCCCCCCATTGCCCATGAGCTGGCTATTTTCTTCAACAGTCTTTTGCGTGCGTGAACTCTATCAATGCCTTACTAAAATTCTAAGTAAACATATTTCAAATTCTTATCGTGGTCAACAGCCTCAAAAGATATTACTCGAAGAAAGTTAATAAATTAGTTAGACAAGACGGCCTCTTGTGTGAATCCATGCAGAGTATCATTAAATCAAGCTATGCTTATCGAGATGGCTTCTCTTATAATCTCAGCTATAATTGACTCTTGCAGCTTGCCTAACAATGAGGCAGGCTGCGCGATAGGGTACGACACATATGCAAACAGTTAAGGAATCTTTAATATGATACGTTTCTCGCCTACACAGTAAGGTTCTTCATGGAGTGAAACATTAAATGGTTTATAAAATACCGACTCAGTGTTTGTTAGGTAAGATCACGTATGCAACAGTTAGGTTATTTTATTATGAGACGTTTCGCCTACACAGTATGCTTCTTCAGTCAAGTACTAGAAAAGTTGATAGAGCAGAGATACTTGAAGAGCGCGATGTAATCAGTCCATACTTAAAGTTTGAGGTGGTCAGTCCGCCTCAGTTGGAGAAAAAAGAGCATTGTTACATTAGTATGAAACATGTTATATAGGCTTATAAAAAGCTAATAATAGTCTCGCCATCCTGTCACTCTCTTCTCATTCATTGTTTCATACTATGGAACACTGCTCTTCTTCCAGCACTGAGGGACTGAACCCTCAAACTTTAAGGGTTGATTGGATGATTACATCGTCTTCAAGTATCTTCTGCTTCTATCAAACTTTCTGTACTTGACTCTGAAGAAGCGTACTGTTGTAGGCGAAACGTGTTTCATAATTAAGATACCTAACTGTTGCATGTATGTGTCTTAACTTAATAACAGGTCATATCTATTCAGTGCTAAGTACAGAAAAGTAGATAGATGCCAGAAGATACTCGAAGACGATGTAATCAGTCAGATCACCCTTAAAGTTTTGAGGTGGTCAGCCCCTCAGTTGGAGGTGGCACTGTCGCCATAGTATGAAACAATATGGAGAAGAAGATGGACAGGATGGTAGATCTTTTATAGCGCGTGCAATGAGGCGAGGATGCTGGCCACAGGGAGCAAGAACTCAGAGGCTGGAAGTCAGGTCCTCTCAAATCCAGCCGTTTCTCCTAGTGGAAGATAGTCGAAGATGATTGCAGGCCTGCCACTAGATACCCCTGTGTTGCAGTGTCTGTGACAGATTGAGTCTCCAAATGTGGATAAAATACGACAGGGTGTTAGGTAAGTGTCACATTATGGTCAACAGTCTAGGTATCTTTATTTATGAAAAACGTTTCCGTCCTACATCAGTAGGCTCTTCAGTTCTAAGTACTCCGAAAGTTGAATTGAGAGCAGAGATACTTGAAGACGATGTAATCATTCTCCAGATCAACCCTAAAGTTTTTGAGGTGGTTCGCAGTCCCGCCTCAGTCTGGAGAAGAGCACTGTTCATAGTTTATGAAAACAATTTATGGAGAAGTGACAGATGGAGACTCTTTTGGGTAGCTCCATAAGAGCGAGACGCAGTGCCACCAGGGAGTAGCAAAGAACTTCAGCTGTTTATCTGTAGAAGTCAGGTCCCTCTCGCAAATCCAGCCCCTCTCACTAGTGGTAGCTGTCGAAGTGATTGTAGCGTCTGCACCAAGATACCCCTGTGTGTTGCAGATGTCTGACAGATTGAAACTCATAATGGTATAAATACCGAACTGGTTGTTAGTGTAAGACACATAGCTACAGTTAGGTTATGCTTTTATTACTTGAAGTACGTTTCGCCTACACCTGTAGCTTGTCTTCGTGTGTCAAGTACAGAAAAGTTTGTGTTAGAAGCAAGAAGATACTTGAAGACGATGTAATCAGTCATTCACCCTTAAAGTTTTGAGGTGGTCAGCCCTCAGTCTGGAGAAGAGCATTGTTTCCATTAGTATGAAAACATGTTATGGAGAAGAAGTGACAGGATGGAGCTCTCTTTATAGGTACCTGAGACTTCTCAGTCGTTGAGTTCTTGCCTCTCTCTGGTTGTGTCCTGCGTCTTCGGCTTTGCGCTATAAGAGGCATCCATCTGTTACTCTTTTCCTATTGTTTGCATTACTCTTGGAACAGCTTGTCTTCTCCAGACTTGAGTGTGGTCCTGACCACCTCAAAAACTTTAAGGGTGCATGGACTGATTATCATCGATTTCTTCAAGTTTTTTGTCTGCTTCTATCGAACTTTTCTGTATTTGACGAAGCAAGCCTGTACTGTGTAGTGCGATAACGTTTTCATAATAATAGGATACCGCTAACTTGGTGGCATATGTGTTTTACCTAATGCACAAACCCTGTCGTTTTTATGACCATCTTTTGCGTGGTTCAATCTGTCGACACTGCACACACAGGGGTATCTTGGTGCAGACCTGCAATTCAAGCTTCGGACTGCTTCCACTCGTGAGAGGGGTCTGCTGGATGTGGAGGGAGCTGACTTCTCGCATCTGAGTTTGCCTTGCTCTCCTGGTGGCCTGCGTCTCGCCTCTTGGGCGCTATAAAGTAGCTCCATCCTGTCTCCACTTCTTCTTCCCCATATTGTTTCATTACTATGGACAGTGCTCTTCTCCAGAATGAGGGGCTGGACCACCTCAAGCTTTAGGGTGATGGAATGATGACATCGTTTCAGGTATCGCTTCTGCTTCTATCAACTTTTCTGTACTTGACTGTAGAAGAAGCCTACTGTGTGTAGGCGTGTGAAGTTCGTTTATAATAAAGATTACTCTCTAACTGTTGGCTATGATGTTCGTCTTGATCTAACAAACCTTGCGGTTATTTTATACCTATTTTGGTGGTTCGTAATCTGTCTGACACTGCAACACAGGGGTATCTTGGTTGCAGACCGCTGCAATTCAACTTCGTGACAGCTTCCACTTTGTGGAGGGTCTGGATTTGAGGGGACCTGACTTCTCTCAGCATCCTGAGTTCATTGCCTCTCTGTTGCCTGGCGTATCGCCGCTTGGCGCTATAAAGAGTCTCTCCATTCTGCTGTCTCGTCTCCCATATTGGGTTTTCATTATTTGGAACAGTGCTCTTCTCGGTATGAGGGGTCTGATAGCACCTGCAAACTTATGGGTGATGAATCTGGATTTACATCGTCTTCAAGTTTTATTTCTTCTGTCTGTGTCTATCATCTTTTCTGTACTGACTGAGAAGCCTACTGTGTAGGCGTAACCGTTTCATAATAAAAGATACTCTAACCTGTTGCATATGTGTAACGTTACCTAACAACTGTCGGTTTAATTGTTTATACCATTTGTGGTGTTCATCTGTCAGACACTTGCACACAGGGGTATCTTGGTTGCTGACCTGCAATCAATCTCTCGCAGGCTCTACACTAGTGACTTGGAAATACGGGTTTGAGGTTGTCGCGTGATGTTTTCGCCACCGTATAACTTGTTGCAGTGTCATTACAAGGGGATTAATTGTATACCCTGCAGAGGATGGGAGGTGTGTCTGCCTGACTACTGGTGTGTCCTTGTTGGTCGTTGTTGTGGAGGTAGATCTTGGAATGAATGTTTTGGCAAAGTTGTTGGAAACATGTTTGGCAATTGGGAGTTGGGTGGGAAGGTACTATGTTATCTCTTTCGGCAGTGTAGTGTCTTTCTGGGTGTGTTGAAAGATGTTTTTATGCTTCAGCCGTCTCGCAGTCTCGGATGAAGTGATCGAGGATTGTGGAGTTTAGAATAATATTTTGTTCTCACATTATTGTGTGCGCATTCATCCCTCATAGGATAACTCGATGCGGCAGATTAGTGGAGTGCACGACAGGAAGATAGAAGGCTGTGTAATTACACCCGTCGTATTGTGTTGTGGTGGCAGTTTTCGATAGACTTTTAAACGATAGTAAGTTCGTGGTCAGCTTGTGCCAGAGCAGGACATCGGAAAGGAAGAAGATTTTTAAAGAGGTGTGTGTCGACTTCTTCCTTCAAGTGTTTGAACTGGACTTGAAGGCTTCGACTGGTTGAAGTTGTCTTGGGAAGAGCTGAACGTTGACAGCGTTTCAGGGTTATGAGGAGAATGTCGTTCAATACATAACGGAGCGCCTGTGACAGACGCAGGAATAATGGTGGAGAAACGTTCGGCTTTCCAGATGTTCCATGTTTAGGTTCGCCAGGACCTGCATGAGTTGGCTGAACCCTCATGGTTCGTCCAAAAAAAGTCTGCTGTGAAGAGGTGATTTTCGGAAAGAGGAAACACGTAAAGGCCAATTCACATGATTCAAACAAGGTCGATGATAATCGATACTTGAGACAAAGCCTGGTCTGTAGTTGGAAACCCAGAGATTATATATTTGCCTAGCTGTCTCTTGCACTGAGTCCAATCATTCAGGACCTTGCAGTGATGCCATTTGAAACTATCATCCATTGAAAGTACACACAAAATATATCTGGATATTTTACAGATGATGGAAAGTTTATTTTTGTAAATTTTTAAAGGTAGAGGATTTATTTGTTTGTGTGTTAAGAGGAAGGATTTTAGTTTGAGGTTGATAGTATAATAATTATGTTAGGTTAAGTCACATGCAACAGTTAGGTATCTTTAGGTCGAAGTAAACGTTTCGCCTTATCAAAGTTGGCTGCTTCAATCGAGTTGACTGAAAAGTTGACTTGAAGCAGAAGAAGGACTTTGAAAGGACGGTGTAATAGTCATACCCTTGTAGTGAGATTTGAGGTGACCCAGCCCCTCAGTCTGGAGAAGAGTATTGTTCCCGCTATAGTCTGAAACTAATATGGAGTTGTAGAAGTATCTAGTTGTATGTAGGTCTCGCCAAGACAGTAGTTCCTGGCATGGGTCTCAATCTTTGCGATGACCTGTCTCTGGCTCCGAGGGAAGAAAGGTTACTACAATTGATGCGACATCTTGCTGCTCAAGCACTCTTTCTGGTCAGTTCATCTGGTTGCATCTATATAGTGACAGCACATATGTAGTTCCTAAAACTGTGGACACTAGCGAGTGAGGTGGAGGATATGTCGTTATCAGGGTATACAGCTTGTCTGGTTGTCGTTGACTCGCCATTTGGGACAATAGTGTGGTCGCTATGTATCTTGGGCCTTTTCGGTTGATGGGTATATCAGCCTGGTGCTTCTGTGTAGAGTTGTTCTCGCAGTAAATTCTTCCACACTCCGGTTTAATATTGAGTCTGACAGGACTACTGCAACACTGTCAACTTGGGACAGCTGCTACTAGTGAGAATGGATTGGATTTGAGTGGGACCTCGACCTCCCAACGTCTACGATTCTGTATAGGTGTGTTGATGAATGGTTTGAAAAACTGTACTAGTTGAAGATTGAGTGGAGCACTTATGCAACATATGGGAAGTTCTTTATTCAGGAAACGTTCTCGCCACACAGTGGCTTCCTCAGTCCATTGTGTAAGAAGTAGAAATGGTGTATAAGGCCGGGTGTGTTTGAGGTGTATAGTCAGTTCCTCTCAGCCTGGGGTCGTATGTTGTTCATGTGAACGCACCAGTCGCTCTCGACCAGGCTGAGGGACTGATGACCTCAAACACATGTGCAACTCTTGGGTATCTTTATTGAGGAAACGTTTCGCCCCACAGTGGCTTCATCAGTCCATACAAAGAAAGAATCTTGACGATACCCAAGAGTTTGCACTTGTGCCTGAATTAAAATCGGTGTCCGGTTTCTCTGTATCCATTCGTTCACCAATTCTGTCAGACTGCAACTTTTGGATCCTTAATACTTGGGGGTAAAATTCTTCGTTGGTATGCACTTGGGCTGCGATCCTACTTCACATTGAACAAATGTTGACACCACCTACGGACTGTGCGTCTGCACCTCTCTATGCCTCGTTTTATAAGTCTCCTCCGCACTTATCCCATTATTCTATGTCAGGGGGGGTGTGTTGATGGAACTGTACCACATCGATGTCAGGTGGAGGGAGTGTGATTACTCATTCTCTATCCTTGTTCAAGATTCTGCTTGTGTGTGTGGGAGTGTTGAAGCCACTGTTGTGGCGAGAAATGTTTCCTCATTAAAGATACCATAAGAGTTTGCTCATGTGTCTAAGATATGAACAAACAAGTTCAGGCAAGATCCCAAATGGCGCATGAGTGGAGGTAGATTGTGGACAGACAAAGTAATAGTTGTGGAGGAGTGTTCTTAGGTGTCTCTCATAGAAACAGGTAGGTAAGGGTTTAATCAGCATGAAGGCGACCGTGGGAAGTTTATTGAAACGAGAAATTCAGGCTCTTCTGTAGTTTTAGGACTCGTGTGGTGAGCTGGGACGGATGTGGCGTCAGGTCTGAAGTTTAGCTCGCTAGAGAGGAGTGTTTGATCTGAGCCATGTTTTCTTAACACAAAAAGTCTAAGGCGAACGTGGTGGGTCAGAGAATCGGTACCTGTCAGGAGAAGGGTTAACTGTGTAAGGAATCCAAGTTTATTTGTAAATGTCAGGGTTTTAGGAGCAGATCATGCAAGAGTATGTGAAAAAGGTTGTGTTGGTTTGTGGGTCGTCGAATGTGTTTTCTGTGCGTCAAGGGTGATGAGAGGTCCTAGTAGTTCATGTTTATCGTGTGTCTCATATTTGTCTCAAAATTTGTCTGTCTACTGAGCCCTCTTCCAGTACAGATTAAGCGCTGAAGGGATGTCTATAACTGGGCATGGAGAGAATCGCTGTGGCGAAATCCTCTCGCATCTTGACCCTCAAGCCATCCCAGACGCAGCGCCTTGTTCTTGGGGACACGCTGCAGTTTAAGGTTTGTTTTTTTAGCTGGCAATGAGAGAGGGTAGAGTGATGTAGTAAGTTGTCTCAAAGGACGTGTATTTGGGATTTGTAGAGGTGATAGTTCGTGTGCGTTTGGGAGGCATTGTTTCAGCTTGTAGAGGCCAGCATAGGCTTACACTAGCTATGCTATGCATTGTGATGTTGAATGTGTCCGTCGGTAATGGAAGAAGGTAGTCAAGATTTTACGCCATAAGTGCACAGTGAATGCATTGTATGATGGGATTGTAAGTGCGTGGTGTCAGCTGTTTTGAGCTCGATCAGGTAATGGAGGATCAACGTTTCCTGTAGTTAAAGAAAAATTGTAATGCTGGATTTAGCCTGCAAGGGGGATCTCAATAGCGAATAGTGAGGATATATTACCAGAAACAACTGTTGAGGACCCATTGTTAGTGCTAGTGGGATAGTGAAATGAGACGGTGGTAAACATGCACCAACAAGGATACAGTACAGAAACCCAAGGCAATGTAAAAAACGCGCAAGCCTGGTGTCACATACTATGCACTTGGTTATCGTAGGCATGGGATATCTGGAAAAACAGATGGGACCGTGCTCAAGTTGACCACCCTAGAAAATGCCGTGCCTATGACAAACAGGAAAAAAGTGTGCATAATCCCTTCCTATATGCTTTTTCACCCCTGGAATGTGTCCCTCTTCCAGTACAGGAACGACTGTGATATATACTTAAATCGCCCAGGGACAACTATCTACAGGGGACAAAAAAAGATATCAAATCATTCATGACTGTATGTGTGTGAAAAACCTGGGTGCAGCAGCAGCCACTCTCATGATGTGGAGAGGTTTTTATTTTGAGTGCCAGGATAGGAAAAAAACTGCTGGAAATGGCAGATGAAATCATACACCAAGATCCAGTCATTCTCTGGAGTGGATACCACAGTCGTATGGCCTCCCACTCCAAACCAACAGTTACATGTATTAACTAGATACCGGAAAAAAAATCCGCTCCCCCAGTACCAACCAATACCACCGACCGATAACATTCTTCTTGGCAATATACCAGGGTCTTAAAGCCAGCTGAAAACAAACAACAAAATACGTGTTTCATCCGTGGTGACATGCGCTTTGCAGAGGCTAAGGGCAACTGTTTGCGGCTTTCCACTGAGACCTCACAGTTATGTGTGGATCATTGGGACAAACGAAATATGCATCACCGAGGTTACAACTCTTATACCGATGTGACAGAGTGAACAGGCAATAAGGGGTGGGGGGTTGGTGACCTGTACATTGCAGACCCTGAGTCACTCTGTTTGCACAGTACTGCTTGTAATTGCCTCAAATGATGTAGTGTTGAAGTTTTTAGCAGTAAAGGTCGAGAACCAATGCTAGTCATTGTTGTTAGTCTACCAAGCTCTCCGGATTTGCACATCCCAGCTTATTCCTAGGAACAGCTGTTTAAAAATTGACCACTGTCTGGAAAAACTTCCAGCTCCTGCAACCCTAACATCTTGCGACCTGGGGGATATTCAACTTTAGATGGCACTAAAATGAGGAATTATAGCAAATAATTTTGTTTGCAGTTAATAACACCAGGAGGCAGCATCTGATAGAAATCTTCTCACTCACACGGCTTTAGTATCTCTCTTTGCACAAATTCAATTTAAACCAGCAAATGTGTTAGAGCCGTTACTGTATGACTGGTGTAGAATACAGTCTAGACCTCATCATTCACTGTGTGAATGATGTATTGAATAGAAATGTCAACATTATCAAAGAACAATATACTCAGATCACAACATAATTGAGGTTCAGTCATGTATGCGCGGCAGCACCAGACCGTCATAATTGAGATTTTAGTCACGATGGGAGCATTCACCCCATATTCAACTTCGCAATAACAATAAAAACATAAAGTGGGACCAATAGTTAATGCAAGTCCTCAAACCGTTTATAAGCTGGGACGATATACTAAGCAACACGACGCCGCCAACTTATGCCGATAGAAGTCAGATTAACTCGGTGGCACTCGATGTAGTGCACAAGTGCTATTCCTATAAGAAAAATGAGGAGTAGATGGTAGAAACTGAAGTAGAGATCAGGCGATCCCTTTACAGCGACGGAAAGAGAATAAAGAGCGGCTAAAAAAGAGGTCAATACTATTGTAATTGCAGTAGGGAGACACTGGTCAAGAGAAAATTCAGCACGCGATCGAATTTAAGCTAAGATAAGAATCCTTTAGGAAGTCAGGAATCGCGGGAAAAGAGCTAAAAGCCATAATGAAATCGATTAAGAAAACCTCAAGTATTTCTTCTGTCCTATGCCAAATAAAAATCGAGAAGACAACTGTCCAGTTTTGGGCCCCTACTGAAACACAGCTGGGTCCTACATAGCATGACAGCCAGAATAGTGAGCTACTCAAGTCCCTATATGACTCAGTTTTTAGCAAGCCGCTATACCAGACTGAGAGTCGAAGATCAAAATGATAATTGTTTATGAGAGAGCCACAAAATTTTTGAATCAACACAAGCCTATCGATGTTATCCATGACGCCAAATGACTTCGAACAGCAGCGTAATGACATGCCCATGCACTCTGCCCCTGGGGCCAGACTCATGGAACTCTGTGTTCAACAAGACTGCAAGAAGCCCTATCTACGAGCCTTTTCCATCCTAGGGAGAGGGAGCATGGACACGGGGGTTGGCACAGTTACTAAAAAACAACAGACAATTAGCCCCACTCCACAAAGGGGGCAGTTAAAGCAACAGCAAAGATACAGGACCAATGCACTAAACAGCCCATATCCTAAAAATCCTTTGAAGGTTCCTAGGAAGCTAGATCACACCCATCTAGAAACATCAGGTTACATCAGACAACCCAGGGCAGACAGGGGGTTTAGAACAGTTCGGCTCCTGTCTGTCTCAATATTGGATCACTACGACAAGGTCCTAAATGCACTAGAAGGACAAAAAAGAATGAAGATGTAATATATACAGAATTTGCAAAAGCCTTCGCAAGGGTGACCCATGCGTTGCGTAATAGCGGCTCAAAATGCGTGCTAAAGGTAATACAGAAAAGTCGGGTCGTATGGTGTGTGATTTTTCCTCGTGTTAAACAGAACACAGAGGAGTAGTAACAGAGTAAAAAAGTCCGAGGCAGCTACGGTGTATAAGCTGTTCTGGTACACAATGGTCAGGAGTACTCTCATTAAGTTAACCATATTAGATCATAAGAAAACGGAGGAACACTGCGCAGGCCTGTTGGGCCCATACTTTGGTCATGTCCTTTACAATTTCATGCCCCACTAACAAACATTTGACCGACCCCAATTTTCAATGTACCGCAAGAAATTAAGCTTGATTGAGCAAGTCCCCTCACTCAAAGCCGCAACCCATCCCTACTCATAGAACATTAAGAAACATAGTAAAGTAAGGAGGATATCACTGCAGCAGGCCTGTTGGCCCTTTCTAGGCAGGAGTCCTTAACATAATTCATCCCCTAAGCATTAAATTTGACAATCCAAGTTTTCAATGACTTGCCCACGAATATAGGCATCCGATGTTGGCAAGTCCCACTCAAATCCAAACTGTGTCCCACTATGTAACTTTTACCAACCTATATAAATTTGTGAGTGATCTACCCAAAGTATAGCCTCAATAATACCCAACTAGGTAGACTGTTCCACTCATTCTACTACCCTATTTCCAAACCGAATACTATTCCTATGTACATTTCTAATCTAAACTCTTATCTAATATAAATCTAATTAGCTCAGTAGGTGACGATTGTACTATGTTCAGTTGGTGACGTGTACTTAGTCTCATGTGGGAGACGTGTACGTTAGCTCAGTGTGAAGTGTAACTTAATCAGTGTTGGTGACGTTGTACTTAGCTCGCTAGTGGGTGACGTGTACTTAGATCTGTGAAGACACTGTTGTTGGGTTGCTCTCTGTGGAGAAAATCTGAACCAGGATGCCCTCTCATTGAGCTCAGGCTTTACAGCAGCTGAGAGAAGAACTCAAGAGATGCTAAACTGGAGAGTGTGCGGCGTTTAACGGAGGAGAACAAGAGGATATTCGTGTAATCCTCCTGTTGAGAGTGTCCCCCAGGTTATGAGGGATGTAGCTTGGTCAGTGGTCGGGTGCAACATGGAACCAAGCTGAAGATTAAGAATAGTAACGGTTGTGAGATGGCAAGACGCAGAAACAACGAGAAACCAGAAGACTGCCGTGGAAACGTTCCAAACGTCTGTTTTTCTCGGTTGCTACAGACGAATGTGAGTGTTATACGGGAAGCCACAACGTAGCACCGAAGGTAGTAAGCATTGGCAGTACTGTGTGAGACATCCTAGAAAATCCCCATACGAAGACCATCGCGAGTACGCTTCTGAACGAATTCTAATGTGTGTTAATGTACCTGGTGCGAATTTGAGTCGACTTGACTCGGTGCAGCATCCCACTACGGACGACGCCAAGGAAGTAAAAACATGTTGTTGTTGGGGCGATGTCAGATTAGGTACATGGGATTGGGCATCTGTTTGAGGATAGGAGTAGGAGCAGAGATGTTGTGTTTTCTGGGGCTGGGCATGAAGGATATTGGTAGCTGTCTGGATTGACATAGAGATGGTAATGGGAGCACTCTATTATTCTCGTCCTCAGTTGATGGAACGCACGATTCCTGTTGGCCAGACTTGAGGAGTGAGGACCTGAATAGCAGGCATAGGGCGTAGCAATAGAGATAATTGAAGAAGAAGGGTGGGAAACCTGTGCATATGTGGCATTTTGCAAGGAAGAGGAGTTGATGATATGTACTGGTTGTCAGAGGCAATTGGTGTCAGAATTGCTGGCTGGACAAATTACTGTAAGAAAATGCTTGGTAACATTTCATTGAAAACTGGGGAACCTTTCTATGGGCAGAAATGACTTGTTGCCAGGGAATGGGGTTCTACTTGTCTAGGTGTGGGGTGGTTATGGGAGCATCTGGCCAACGCAGTGGAGGTAGCTGTTAGGTCTTTAAACTAGGAAAAAGTAAATTAGTTGTGGTATATGGGTTTTCTGCGGGGGATAAACTGTGGAAGTGTGCTCTGGGTTGTAAAATAAGTACTGGAGAACTAGTAATAGGCAAATGAGGTGTCCGATTATGCGGTTTAGGCCGCAGTGGCACTATTTGACAGGTCAGTAATAGTTTAGTGGAATAAATACCAGAAGGAGTCTAGGATTGATAAAGAGAAAAGGTGGGTTCTGTTATAGTATTATATTACACAGAATGAGGTCGTCAGTGCTAGGAATAAGATGGACGTAGTTGAGACTAGTTGTTATGTGCAGGTAACCTAGATGTATTTTGTCCCTTTTACTGAGACGTTGGTTAATTCAAAAAGGTCGGGACATGCCCTGAGAATGTCACGTTTCCAGGGTTTCAGTGTGTGTTCCGCCAAGTAGTATAGAAGTATCGGGATGGGGTGGTGGTGCGTTGGGTGGCATTGTATGTCCGATGATGGCTTGAATGTTGCATTTAAATATGGTTACTTGAGTCTGAAGTTGACACATTACAGAGTCTGTTTGGATAGATGTGTTCAGAGGGGCATGAAAAATTAGACGTGTTTTAGGTGTGGATTTATACAGTCCCCAAATTTAGGATAGTTGGAGCCGAATGGGGAAGACTACTATGGGAGGAAAATTGTGTGTGTTAGGCGCCAACCAAAGCAACGATAATGTAGTTTTGTATTCTAAGGAGACTTGAACTTGTTTTTAGGTCATATTGATTGGAATTTTTTGTACTGGGAATTTGAATCATCCGACTTCTTGTGAATAGTTCTGGCTGTGTGTTTTTTTGGGAAAAGCAGTTTGTGACAGACCTACAAGGCGGTTAATAAACCTGCTTGACTGTAAGTTGGCAAACATGAAGTCCCTGGTTTAAATAATTAGAAGTTTCAAGAAGAACGGAGTTGCTAGCGCCACAAATCAGTTACATATTAGAATTGTGTGGAAGTCCTATGATGTGTGTAGGGGATAATCTCAGTAATCAGGATCCCAGATTTTCGCTTTCTCAGCAGTGATGCGATGGGTCTTAGAGAACACATTATATCTGTTGACTGGGGTAACGAAGAGAGCTATCATGGACAGTTTTCTGAACACATACATGCTGTCAAAGAACATTTATCCCGTATAAAGAAATAGATCAAATAGATAATGGACCAAAATGGATGAATAATAGGCTGTAATATCTACTAGGGCATTATATAAGGTATTCATAGCGTATAATTATGAGGCTGTAGGGTCATCTTATGGGGGGGGAATCAGTATTATTGACACTAAGAGGGACATTAAAAAAGAGGGGATAAGAATAAAAGCTAAGTAAAGGGGTATATGGGAATTAATGTTCGTAGGGATTCCTAAAAACTAACCCAAAAGTTTTTCCAGGTATATAGAACAAAGTCATGAGGATAAGATAGGTATTCCCTTAAAAATAACTTTGGGCATCTTTACTGTACAAAGAAGAATGAAATGTGCCTCGATTGTTTAATAATTATTTTCTCTCGGTTTTTACACAGGAAAGAACTAGTATGTTACGGTATGTGTATTTATTTATTGTGGGCCAGAAGATAAATAGGTAACGTCATTGTCTCTAGTGAATTGGTTGTGAAGCAGATTTGTAGACCGATCTGAAGCAAATAAGTCACCCGTGGGTCCTGATGAGGATTTTTTCATGGGGTGTTCGTTAAGGAATGCAAAATGGATGTCTGTTGACCATTTAACTAATATTTTATAATTTATCTCTTTCAAACAGGTGTAGTGTCTGATATGTGGAAGAGGGCCTATGAAATTCCCTTGTTTTGTTTCAAAACAGGGTGGGAACAAGTCGTCACCGTCAAATTACCTGCCAATAGCCGACGCTTCAATTGAGGCAAATTTTACTATGAGTACGCAATTATAGCTCAAAATTTAAGAAGCCATCTCGATAAGCATAGCTTGATTGAATGATACTCAGAATGGATTTCACAAGAGGCGGTCTTGTTCTAATAATTTAATAACTTTTTCTCAGTAGATGCTTTTGAGGCTGTTTTGACTACGATAAAGAGTTTTGATATTTATTTACTTGATTTTTTGTATGTGGCATTTGATAGAGTTCCCACCAAATGAAGACTGTTGAAGAAAGTTTAGTAGCAGCAGACATGGCATTGGGGGATGAGTTGTCTCGTGGATCGAATCATGGCTCATCAGACAGGAGGCTGAGAGTTGTTTCCCAGTAAATTGTGGGTAAATCGTGTGGGTGATCAAAAGGTTAAACAAGTGGCGTTCCACAGGGATCAGTGTCTTGGGCCTGCGTTGTTGTTTATACTGTATAATATCAAAGAGTCGGATGAAGGAATTACTAGGTGATATGTGCAAGATTCGCCGATGACATCTCGAAGCTAGGTAGGGAGAATTGATTTCGCAATGTGTTTGATGTGTTTAGGGAACTTTCAGGAGGATTTAGACAACTTACTCTGGTCAGAAAAAGGGCAGATGCAGTTCAATGTAGATAAATGCAAGGTTCTGAGCTGCGGAAGTGTCCATAACCCTTTCAGCACTATAATGAGAATAAATATGGAGAATATCTTAGGCCATACTAGGATTGCGAAAATGTGGACTTGGGGTGGTGATTATGGTATAGCAACAACCGTTAAACAAGGACAGCAATGGTCTTGAGCGTACGAATAATGCAAATAGATTAATGGGATTTTATTATCACAGAAAGTGTAGTAGCAACAGAAGTTCCAAGTCAGGTCATACTGCAGTTTATGCATCATTAGTAAGCTCTCTACCTCTTGATTAGTGCAGACTCAGATTGTCTGGTCTCCTTATTACATGAGATGGACATAAATTCGTTATGAAAAAATTCAGCGTTTAGGATGACTAAATTAATTAATAGCATTAGAAATCTTCACTTATGAAAGAAAGATTGAAGACTCTTAAGTTACATTTCACTTTTAGACAGAAGAATGAGGGTGATCTGATCGAAGGTGTGTATAAGTGGAAGATAGGTATTTATAAAGGGGATTGTAAAAGGTCTTTAGGATAACTCGTGTCAAGAGAGGGAGCCGCAGTAATGGATTTAAGATTAGACTAAGTTTTGATTTAGAAAGGACATAGGAAAGTATTGGTTTGGAATAGGGTAGTGATTGAGTCGGAAAACAGTCTACTAGATGGATTAATTGGAGGCTAGGTCTCTGGGTAGTTTCAAATTTGGGTTGGTATGTGACATGAGTGGGTAGGGGTTTGGATTTGAGTGGGACTTGCATATCAGAGCTTATTTCTAGCTGGTTTAGCATTGAAAATTGGGTGGTCAAATGTTTGTTAGTGGGATGAAATGTATAAGGACCTGCCTAGTATTGGCCGTACAGGCCTTGTTGCTGCAGTGTTCCTCCTTTCTTATGTTCTTATGTTCCTTATTAATGCGAGGTTCTTTCTCTTGGAGAGATATCCTCAAGAGCTTGGTAATATCCCTTGTTAATAATACCTAACTTCCAGTTTATCACTTCTTCAGGTCTCCTCCTCATTCTTCGTTGCTAACAGTGAATGTAACTTAAGAGTCTTCAATCTTTCTTCATAAGGAAAGTTTCTTGTATGCTGTATGTATTTAATTGTAGTCATCCTACGCTGAATGTTTTCTAACGATTTTATGTCCAGATGCTTTAATTATGGAGACCCAGAATGAGCTGCATAATCTAGGTGATGGCCCCTTACTGTATGATGTATAACGCTGCAGTATGACTCTGCGACTTCTGTTGCTTACTTCTTGATATTATGAATCCCAGTAAATCTATTTGCGTGTATTTCGTTATGCTTAGGCTGATTGCTGTCTTGGTTTATGGTTGTGCTGCTTACCATGACCCCCATGTCCTTTTCGCAATCTGTATGTGATTAAGTTCTACATTGTGATGAATGAGTTTGAAATAACGACAAGTTGAAGATTGAGGACACTTATGCAGCATATGTGAATCTTTATTCAGGAAACGTTTCGCCACACAGTGACTTTCATCTGTCCAATACAAAGAGGAAGGCGTAAGGAGAGGAGGGTATGGAGGTAATCAGTCCCTCAGCCTGGAGTCGATGGTGTTCAGTCCATCAATCTTGTAGAATGTACATTTCATACCTCTTACTCCTCCTTCCTTTACGCTTCCTCTTTAGTATTGGACTGATGTAGCCACTGTGTGGCGAAAAACGTTTCTTAATTAAGTTCTACTTTATTTAACTATAAGTGTAGGGTTATGGGACATCGCCCGTGCTTCAGAACCTTGGCTTTTATTACGCATTGAACTGCATCTGCCACTTTCTGACCAAGAGTAGGAGTTTCTAAATCCTCCTGTGTAGTTCTCTTATTAACCATTACGTTTGAATCATTTTTCCTACCTTTGCTCTGTGTGTGTGTGTGCGGCGAACGACGAGATATGCTCATTATCACTAGTAATTCCTTCATCAAGATCATTGAATATGTTATAAACAACAAACTCGGGCCCCAAGATTGATCCCTGTGTGTATCGACCACTTGTTACTGATCCCCCCTCGGATATTTAGACCCATTTATGGAATTGCTTCCTGTCTGTGAGCCATGATTTGATCAAACGAGAGCACTCCCATTTCCCCCCCATTGCCCATGAGCTGGCTATTTTCTTCAACAGTCTTTTGCGTGCGTGAACTCTATCAATGCCTTACTAAAATTCTAAGTAAACATATTTCAAATTCTTATCGTGGTCAACAGCCTCAAAAGATATTACTCGAAGAAAGTTAATAAATTAGTTAGACAAGACGGCCTCTTGTGTGAATCCATGCAGAGTATCATTAAATCAAGCTATGCTTATCGAGATGGCTTCTCTTATAATCTCAGCTATAATTGACTCTTGCAGCTTGCCTAACAATGAGGCAGGCTGCGCGATAGGGTACGACACATATGCAAACAGTTAAGGAATCTTTAATATGATACGTTTCTCGCCTACACAGTAAGGTTCTTCATGGAGTGAAACATTAAATGGTTTATAAAATACCGACTCAGTGTTTGTTAGGTAAGATCACGTATGCAACAGTTAGGTTATTTTATTATGAGACGTTTCGCCTACACAGTATGCTTCTTCAGTCAAGTACTAGAAAAGTTGATAGAGCAGAGATACTTGAAGAGCGCGATGTAATCAGTCCATACTTAAAGTTTGAGGTGGTCAGTCCGCCTCAGTTGGAGAAAAAAGAGCATTGTTACATTAGTATGAAACATGTTATATAGGCTTATAAAAAGCTAATAATAGTCTCGCCATCCTGTCACTCTCTTCTCATTCATTGTTTCATACTATGGAACACTGCTCTTCTTCCAGCACTGAGGGACTGAACCCTCAAACTTTAAGGGTTGATTGGATGATTACATCGTCTTCAAGTATCTTCTGCTTCTATCAAACTTTCTGTACTTGACTCTGAAGAAGCGTACTGTTGTAGGCGAAACGTGTTTCATAATTAAGATACCTAACTGTTGCATGTATGTGTCTTAACTTAATAACAGGTCATATCTATTCAGTGCTAAGTACAGAAAAGTAGATAGATGCCAGAAGATACTCGAAGACGATGTAATCAGTCAGATCACCCTTAAAGTTTTGAGGTGGTCAGCCCCTCAGTTGGAGGTGGCACTGTCGCCATAGTATGAAACAATATGGAGAAGAAGATGGACAGGATGGTAGATCTTTTATAGCGCGTGCAATGAGGCGAGGATGCTGGCCACAGGGAGCAAGAACTCAGAGGCTGGAAGTCAGGTCCTCTCAAATCCAGCCGTTTCTCCTAGTGGAAGATAGTCGAAGATGATTGCAGGCCTGCCACTAGATACCCCTGTGTTGCAGTGTCTGTGACAGATTGAGTCTCCAAATGTGGATAAAATACGACAGGGTGTTAGGTAAGTGTCACATTATGGTCAACAGTCTAGGTATCTTTATTTATGAAAAACGTTTCCGTCCTACATCAGTAGGCTCTTCAGTTCTAAGTACTCCGAAAGTTGAATTGAGAGCAGAGATACTTGAAGACGATGTAATCATTCTCCAGATCAACCCTAAAGTTTTTGAGGTGGTTCGCAGTCCCGCCTCAGTCTGGAGAAGAGCACTGTTCATAGTTTATGAAAACAATTTATGGAGAAGTGACAGATGGAGACTCTTTTGGGTAGCTCCATAAGAGCGAGACGCAGTGCCACCAGGGAGTAGCAAAGAACTTCAGCTGTTTATCTGTAGAAGTCAGGTCCCTCTCGCAAATCCAGCCCCTCTCACTAGTGGTAGCTGTCGAAGTGATTGTAGCGTCTGCACCAAGATACCCCTGTGTGTTGCAGATGTCTGACAGATTGAAACTCATAATGGTATAAATACCGAACTGGTTGTTAGTGTAAGACACATAGCTACAGTTAGGTTATGCTTTTATTACTTGAAGTACGTTTCGCCTACACCTGTAGCTTGTCTTCGTGTGTCAAGTACAGAAAAGTTTGTGTTAGAAGCAAGAAGATACTTGAAGACGATGTAATCAGTCATTCACCCTTAAAGTTTTGAGGTGGTCAGCCCTCAGTCTGGAGAAGAGCATTGTTTCCATTAGTATGAAAACATGTTATGGAGAAGAAGTGACAGGATGGAGCTCTCTTTATAGGTACCTGAGACTTCTCAGTCGTTGAGTTCTTGCCTCTCTCTGGTTGTGTCCTGCGTCTTCGGCTTTGCGCTATAAGAGGCATCCATCTGTTACTCTTTTCCTATTGTTTGCATTACTCTTGGAACAGCTTGTCTTCTCCAGACTTGAGTGTGGTCCTGACCACCTCAAAAACTTTAAGGGTGCATGGACTGATTATCATCGATTTCTTCAAGTTTTTTGTCTGCTTCTATCGAACTTTTCTGTATTTGACGAAGCAAGCCTGTACTGTGTAGTGCGATAACGTTTTCATAATAATAGGATACCGCTAACTTGGTGGCATATGTGTTTTACCTAATGCACAAACCCTGTCGTTTTTATGACCATCTTTTGCGTGGTTCAATCTGTCGACACTGCACACACAGGGGTATCTTGGTGCAGACCTGCAATTCAAGCTTCGGACTGCTTCCACTCGTGAGAGGGGTCTGCTGGATGTGGAGGGAGCTGACTTCTCGCATCTGAGTTTGCCTTGCTCTCCTGGTGGCCTGCGTCTCGCCTCTTGGGCGCTATAAAGTAGCTCCATCCTGTCTCCACTTCTTCTTCCCCATATTGTTTCATTACTATGGACAGTGCTCTTCTCCAGAATGAGGGGCTGGACCACCTCAAGCTTTAGGGTGATGGAATGATGACATCGTTTCAGGTATCGCTTCTGCTTCTATCAACTTTTCTGTACTTGACTGTAGAAGAAGCCTACTGTGTGTAGGCGTGTGAAGTTCGTTTATAATAAAGATTACTCTCTAACTGTTGGCTATGATGTTCGTCTTGATCTAACAAACCTTGCGGTTATTTTATACCTATTTTGGTGGTTCGTAATCTGTCTGACACTGCAACACAGGGGTATCTTGGTTGCAGACCGCTGCAATTCAACTTCGTGACAGCTTCCACTTTGTGGAGGGTCTGGATTTGAGGGGACCTGACTTCTCTCAGCATCCTGAGTTCATTGCCTCTCTGTTGCCTGGCGTATCGCCGCTTGGCGCTATAAAGAGTCTCTCCATTCTGCTGTCTCGTCTCCCATATTGGGTTTTCATTATTTGGAACAGTGCTCTTCTCGGTATGAGGGGTCTGATAGCACCTGCAAACTTATGGGTGATGAATCTGGATTTACATCGTCTTCAAGTTTTATTTCTTCTGTCTGTGTCTATCATCTTTTCTGTACTGACTGAGAAGCCTACTGTGTAGGCGTAACCGTTTCATAATAAAAGATACTCTAACCTGTTGCATATGTGTAACGTTACCTAACAACTGTCGGTTTAATTGTTTATACCATTTGTGGTGTTCATCTGTCAGACACTTGCACACAGGGGTATCTTGGTTGCTGACCTGCAATCAATCTCTCGCAGGCTCTACACTAGTGA
>NW_026510274.1:0-14555 GCF_026875155.1 Cherax quadricarinatus | reverse complement strand
ATTAACAGTCGTTTCTCATGCTGTAAGTTTTGAATTTGGGAAGTACGAAACTGTGATCAGTTTAGCAGACAAATACTCAAACGCACTAGAGAAGGGAAGAAACTTCTGTACTTGTTACCAAGCAACCCTAAACCAGCACACATGTATGGTTTACCCAAGACCCTTTAAAACACAATATTCCTCTCAGACCAATCACGTCAGGAATAGGCAGTGCTTCCACACAACTAGCCGGAGTTCTTGCCAAACATTTTTCCCTGCCTTCTGGGGACCATCAGCCCCGTCATCTTAAACACTCAGGCGACCTTCTCAACCGCATCCGTAACCTCTCCATCCGTAACAAAAAAATAAGCAGTTTGGATGTGGACTTCCCTCTTCACAAAAGTACCTACCAAAAAAGCCATCGAGGTTCTACGCCCGTAAAGTCAACCAGGACCTTAATCTTCCTTTACCTCCCGGATTTGTTGACTTGATTGAACTCTGTGTTAACTTCAACTGTTTTTCCTTCAATAACAAGCTTACAAACAAACCTACGGCAGGGGAATGGGGTCCCCAAATAAGTGCCGTCCTAGCCAACTTATACATGGAACACCTAAAAGTCCGAACACTTCGCCAACATCATCCCTTCAAGCGTCACTTGTTACGTTACGTGGACGATGTCCTCGTAATAACCCCAAACGTTTTGATGTACGGGATCTTCAGGCAAGGCTCAACGCAGTTGAACCAGCGATTCAGTTTACACTAGAAGAAGAGTCCAATGACAAGCTACCTTTCCTCGACGTCCTCATTCACAAAGTAGAAACAACCTAAGATTTCAAGTTTATCGGAAACCACCAATAAAAATGATCTCACACACTTCATTCCAGTCAAGATACCAAGACCAAAAGAGGCATCATCATCGGGATTTTTTCCTAAGAGCATACCGAATTTGTAGTCCTGAGTTCCTTGACGAGGAATGTATTACATTCACCAAACATTCACTGAGTTACAATTTCCTTCTTTTTTCATCAAAGACTGCAAGAAAAGAGCTCTTCAGATCATCAATTCTCCACGCATCAACACCACTCCAAAAAAAGTTATAATTTTCCCAACAGCCCGGTTGCACTAAACGTCTCAAAAGTACTTTCACAAACTAACACCAGAGTCGCCATCGCTTCTACCACTTCAATAAGGATCAAACCAGGCAAAACCCAAGCCCCCACAAACCCAGTCAATACACTATACCCTGTGGGGGGTTGTGACAAGATCTACTGGGTGAAACAGAAAAAAAAAACCCTCGACACCCCCCTCAATGAACACTATACGCTGTGGAAACGACAACTTAAAAAAACGCCTGTGTCAAACCGAAATTCCACCAAATACTTATGAAATTCAGAGACGCCCAATTGTGATAAAGAAAAAATTTTCCCGCAACGCAAGTCCCTTGATCAGCACTGATCGTGTTTCGAAAAAATTAAAACAAAACAACGGCAGCTTCCCATCTCCAAGTCTTAGCAAGAACCCCCTGAAAACAGTAAACCCTGCCATAAATTTTGTTTTCCCCTGTTATACTACACAAACACGAAGTGAACACTGAAACAACCTCCCTCTTCCAGTTTATATCTGTCCAACCTATTTTTTTGTTACCCAAGTAAAAGCTTTTATACCTTTTTTATCTGTACGAATTAATGCTTTTGTCACTACCACCAGTACTACTATATCCATAGTGAACATCGAAAGGGTACCTCACTAGTTTTTACCTCACTCTGACCCTTTATTACCCCTGTGTCCATGTTTTTGTTGTAATGGTTTAAACCCCTGGAGGGGAAAAACGTTGCCAATAAAGGGTCACATTAGTTGCACTTGTGTCCTTTTACTTTACTATTTTTCGGGAATTCTACAAATTTATTTCAATTAGAAGGTTGTAAGTAAGCAACTGCTTCCAAAGTGTCTGCTTTGGGCAGTGGGGAGCTTTTGAGATATTCAAGGGATCAACGAACGTCGGAGTAAACACTGTTTTTCCAAACAGCGCTTGATATTGTTTGTGTCCCGAAAAAATAAAATTAGGGGGGGGATATTTTTTTTTTAATTTTAAAAAGGTTGTATAAAAAAAAAAAAGGGGGGAAAAACATGGTAATAACCCTTCTTTGTATTAGGTATTTTGTTCCCATTAATTCCTACCCCCCTGTGATTTTAACACCAAAATTTGTCCCATTTGTCGAAGAAAATTAAAAAAATTTTAAAAAAGAAAAAAAAAAAAAATATTAAATTTATAAATATATTAATTTTTATAAAATTATAATTAAAAGAAAAAACACAAATTAGAATAACCTTCTGCAACCCTTTTAAAGAAATTTTTATACTGGGGAAGCTTTAGGGGGTTTATACTTCGATCAACACCGTTAAAAGTGACAGCGGGGCCAATTAACCCCTGGAAATACAAAATTTTAAACCAAAAATAAAAAGTAAGAATTTTTTTTTAAAATTATTAAAATTTAAATTAAATTATAAAATAAATTTTTTAAAAAAAATATTTTTAAAAATTGAAAAACCCATGAAGATAAGAAATTCCAGCCTTTGTGTTTAATTTTAAAAGGCTATAAAAATTTGTTAAGGTTTGGGGGTTGGTGGTCCTATCATTTTCCCCGGTTTTAAAACCGTGGAGGGGAGAATTGGAAAGGTTTTGGTCCCCCCTTTTCCAAAAAATTTTTTGTTTTTGGGGGTTATTTTTTTTCAAATTTTTTTTTTGGTTATTTTTCCCCCCCTTTTATTTTGTCAAAAGTTTTTTAAAAAGATTCAATTTTTTCCCTGTCGACCAGGGACTTGCTTATACTATTTTCTAAATTTTTTAAAAAATAAATTTGGGATGGTTAAAATCTTTATGAAAAAAATAGAGTTTGGAATCTTGTCCAGTTCTAAAGCAATTTATGTTGTTTTAATTTAGTTCGAGATTTTTCCATTTTGACCGTAATAAACTTTATCGAAAATTTTTTACAAGGAATCTTATAGACACACCCATCAGCATTTTGGGGGAAATTTCTTTTCAAAAGTTTTTTTACTGACGAGTTTTTTGAATACAATTTTAATTTTAAAAAGTCTTAAGAAGAGAAGGATACAACCAAGTTTTATGGAAAGGGAGAACCAACAATTTTTATTTGAATAAGCTGGTTGTCCCTTTTTGGGGTTGTAAAATATTTCTGGCAACTTTAAAAATTTATAAATTTTCATTTTTTTGGGTTTTTTAATTTTTTCCCTATTTAAAAAATTTGGGATTTTCCTCATCTATGAATCGGGACTACAAATTCGTAAAGCTCTCAGAAACATTGATGAGAAAACAGACTTTTGACTTATTTTGATGCGAGGAATAATAGGGGACATAGGAACAGTTATTGGGGTTTTTTCTGAAAATTTTTAAATTTGAATTCATATTCCCCTTAATAATTTAAAACATCTAAAAAAGGGAAATGAGTTATTTTTTAAAACTCAACGTAAAGTTTATTGAATGGGAAGCTTTTTAATTTTCCAAGGAAAGGGTGTATATCTCTTTTTTGGGGCATAAGACAAAAAAATATCATCAACAATCTAAACCATTTAGCTTATTAGGGAGGATTGTGTTAAGAAAACCTTTTTTAAAAAAATTCCCATGTATGGGTTCTAAGAACGGGTGAAAGGGGATTTCCATTGCCATAAAAAATTCTGAGTGTAAAAATTTATTTT
Organism: Cherax quadricarinatus; assembly: GCF_026875155.1. NCBI lineage: Eukaryota > Metazoa > Arthropoda > Malacostraca > Decapoda > Parastacidae > Cherax > Cherax quadricarinatus. The sequence goes on along the minus strand of NW_026510274.1, from coordinate 10,862 downwards.
AAAATACAAATTTTTGCATCAACAATGCAAAGTTTAATTTAAGTTTAATGATAGTAGGAACGGAATGGAAAAATCAAGTTAAGGTTCTTCAGAAAAGAAATTTAATAAATCATCAACAGGAACTTTCGTAAAAAAGGGAAAGTAACATCAAAAAACCATTTTAAAATCTTTGGGTCATCAAGGAGCTTAATTTATCAACAAGTCTATGGGTTTTTAACATTAAAGTTAAAAATTTTTTGCCAACAATGGGCTCAAAATATCAAAGCCATTTGGTAATTTATGAAACGGACCCTATGGAGAATAATTGGTCTGACTGGATTCCCCGGTTTGTGTGTTTTTATTAGTCCATTAGTTTATATAAATTATCAATGGCTTGTTGATATTTTGAGCCCTATTTTTGGGAAAATTTCTAACTTTAATGTTAAAAACAAATGACTTTGGGTTTTAAAAATTTAAATCCTTTTACTGACCTAATGATTTTAACAGGTTAGTTTTGATGTTATTCCCTTTTTTACGAAAGTTCCTTTTATGAAAATTTTTTAAGTTTCTTATCTGAAAAAACTCGTTAACTAGATTTACCTTGCCATTCCCACTTCATTAAACTTATTAAACTTTGCATTGTTGAGCAAAATTTTATTTTTAAAGATAAATTTTTCACTCAGAAGTTTGGTTTTGGGAATGGGGGTCCCCTTTCCCTGTTCTTAGTAACCTATACATGGAATTTTTTAAAAAAGGGTTTCTTAACACAATCCCCCCTAATGAGCTAAAAGGTTCAGATTGTTGATGATATTTTGTGTCTTATGCCCAAAAAAGTAGAATAACCATTTCCCTTTGGGAAAATTAAAAACTTAGCCCTTCAAAAAACTTTTCTGTTGAGTTTGAAGAAAATAACTCATTGCCTTTTTTAGATGTTTTTAATTATTAAAGGGGAATAATGAAATTAAAATTTTAAAAATTTACAGAAAACCCACTAAAACTGTTCCTATGTCCCATTATTCCCCGCATCAAGATAGAGTCAAAAAGTCGTTTTTCCTCAAAGTTTTTTGAGAGTTTCGTTTGTAGTCCTGAGTTATAGTGGGAAATACCAAAATTTATGAAATAGGGGGAATGAATTAAAATACCCCAAGAAATGTAAATTTTAAAACTTTTTAAAATTGCCAGAAATACTTTTTACAATTCCCAAAAAGGGAAAAAACCTTATTCAAATAAAAATATGTTGTTTCCCTTACCATGAAAAATTGGTTTTATGCCTTCTCTTTAAGACTTTTAAAATTAAAGTTGTATTCAAAAATCTCGATACAGTAAAAAAAAATTTTGATAAAGAATTCCCCCCAAAAAGTGATGGATGTGTCTATAAGATTCCTTGTAAAATTTTTCGATAAAAATTTATTACGGTCAAACTGGTAAAAAACTCGAACTAAGATTAAAACAACTAAATATAGATTTGAACTGGACAAAATTCCAATGCCTTTTATTCATGTAAAAAATTTTAACCATCCCCTTGATTTTTAAAAAATTTAGAAAATAGTATCAAGCAAAATCCATGGTCGCAGGAAAATAATTGTCTTGTTTCATAAAAACGTTTTGACAATAATATGAAATTTTTTCCTTTTTTTTATATAAATTAGACCATTTTTAATTAATTGAAAATTGGGGAAAAATTTAATAATACATGGACAAATAATCTTTAAAAATTTTTTATTTCTTGGGTAGAATAGTTGTGGGGGGGTGAGTTGTGCCAAGGACCTTTTTAAATTGGCTCGCCCGCCCCGTGTTTAAACCGTTGTGGGATCTGATAGTGAGGTGCCGACCAGACCCCTTATTTTTCCTTGGATGCTTTTCTTTCATAGTTCCTTATAATGTGAGTAGTCCGAAAGCGCTTGGGAAATTTTTCTATTCTTTCGAGTGGTTGTTTTGATATTCTGAAAATCCCGTTTTCTGTGTTTATGCTTATATATATATTATATATATATATATATATATATATATATAAAATATATAATTTTATATATTATAAAATAATATCGTGGCGAATAGGTAAAATGGCAATTACAAGAATCATTTAAAAACAAAATCCTTTTTAAAAATTTTTCTTTACGTTTAAAGATTATTTTTTTTTATTAAATTTAAAAGTAAAAATTAATAATTTTGACCAAAAGACCTTTGAAAACTTACCCAACATTATTTTTAAAAAGCGCAATTTAATTTATCTAACCAAAAAATTTTAGATAATTAAAATTTAAATTTTAATAATAAACAAACACAATGAAAATATATTATTTTCCGTTAGGATATGAACGGATTTTTGCGAAAATATTGCAAATACAAATTTTCGCTTGCCTATACGGCAAGTAAACGTTGCCGTTTAATCCAAAAAAATCGCATTTTACCTATTCGGGCGGCCACATTATATATATATAGTATATATATATATATTATATATATATATATATATAATATATATAATATATAAATATATATAGTAATATATATATAACAGTGGATACCTCAAAAATCGAACTGCTCCCAACACAACCAATTATGTAAGCTTATTTTGTAAGTGCTTTATAAGTGTATTTTTGAGGTCTGACAAAATGGACTAACCTCTTACATTATTCCTCATGGAATAAATTCATTTCGGTAAAGCACTCGAACAGCTTCTGGACCAAAGAAAGTTCGATATCTGAGGTTTCCACTGTATATAATATATAAAGTATATATATATATATATATATATGATAATATATGTATATATATGTGTGTGTGTGTGTGTGTGTGTGTGTGTGTGGTGGTTGTGTGGTGTGTGTGTGTGTGTGCGTGTGGTGTGTGTGTGTGTGATGTGTGTGTGTGTAACACATTAAAACGCCTCAGGGATTTTCCTATTTTCCACTGTGTATTTTATATATATATGCAGTCACGCGGTATTGGCGAATTGTTTCTATATATATACAAACTAAGTTAGAAAATTATTTATGTTGAAAAAAAATAAGATAACGTTCAGTAATTGACGTTGTTGGTGTTTTCCGAAAAAATGAATGGAAAGAGAGTAAGGCTGAGCACAACACACTTGTAATGCAAAGCTTCAAGTCCCACTATAACTTTCAAAAAGTGTCCCCCCTGTACAATGCTAATGTAATTTGAAGGTAACATAAACACATCGTTATAGTATTTATGTCCTTTGCTCCTCGCCAATGATAACAACGGAGCAATTTATCCCGCAGCTCTTGTATGAAAACTAATAATTCAGGCTGCATGAGGTGCTAGCTGTAAGGTAATTAGTTTTAGTAATGATGTTAACTGAAGTTATTAGAGGAGTTCGAGGTATTTGGTTTGGCATTGTTCCTTAGAAAGCGAAGAAACATGTTTCGATTATTTTTTAGTATCATTTTTAATCTACATTTTCTTCTCTCCTCCATTTTCTACCCTCCCATCTTCCTCATCATACCCGTGACCGGATTTTTAATTTTTTTTTTTTAAAGAGCGACCTCAAGGCAGACTTCATTGTTTACTCATAATCGGATAGGTATTCTGGTTGATCAGGCAATGAAAGTTCTATAGTGGACTAGTTTCCTCTTGTAATCCTTTAAATTTATTCCGGTAATATTTTTTACTGTTCTCTTATTGCATCAGTAGCACTCCTGCTTTTCACTGGGATTCTGCTACACTTCCTCTCGTATCTACCAGAAAGCTGATATGTCTGCGTGAAGATTTTGTCCATGACCTTCAAGTATTTTCCATATCCCTTGTTTGTTCACCTTCTCCTCCCTTCTCTTAGCATCCATGATCAGGATCTTACCTGTAATCGGTTTCATGGAAAAACGTCCCCGCGGCCCGATCCCGGACAAGGGTTTCTAACTACTAAACTGATCGACCAGGCAGTTGGCGCTAACCGCACACAGACCAACGTATACGTCAGAGCCCGGCTGATCAGGAACTAACTTCCAAGACCTAAGAAGTTTTCTCTCGCAAACAGCTAGAGTTGGAGAGAGAAAGAAGAGAGAGAGAAAGAGAGAGAGAGAGTAAGAGAGAGAGAGAGAGAGAGAGAGAGAGAGAGAGAGAGAGAGAGAGAGAGAGAGAGAGAGAGATGCATGATTTGCAAAGCACTGAAACCGTGTGGTCATTCAGTGCAGCCGTATTTACAGAAAAGGGTGCTAACACAAGAAAACTAATTTACCAACATCAAACTGCAGCAAAATGAACACTTTGTAACTACCAATATCAATCGTGTCTACCACCCGGAGGCCTGGTCGCTGGATCAAAGCCGCGGGGGCGTTGATCCCCGAAAATGGCTCTCCATGTACCAAATCTAAGTTGCCAATATTATGACAGAGAACACAAACCAACAATACAGAGATTTTCCAAAATGCTATAGTTCAATACTACATCAAAATTATATGTCCATGGCAAAGTCACACAAAAAAGCGCTTCACAAGTGACAGAGTCAACGTCACAGTGGCTGTCAGAAGAAGCAAATTGCATGGGTCGGTCATCATCTGACTAAGACCCGCTTCAGAAAACACTTGTCCCGTTTCCTGACAAACCTTACCTAGTCTAACTATGTGTCCAGCAGCAAAGATAAGAATTTGAGAGACTAACGGAGGTGCGGTAGCATCAGGATCATCAACGGTGATGCGATGAGAAGTGAATGGGCCATTAAGTCAATTTTATCACATACTAGTCCATATTCAAAGTCGTTTCCAATTCAGATGGCCGTAAATCACAGTACGTAAGTGTTAGTGGCGGAAGCTTGATCAGCGTGACTTCAAACTATTAGCGAAAGTCAGCGAGAGAGAGAGGGTAATAGGAGGTGAGAAAGATGTGGAGGGAGGGAGAGAGGAGTGTATTGAAGCACAGATATACAGAAATTATTATGAAAGTTTATGAAAGTTTAAGCATTGTGTATTCCCTCTCACATAGGCCTCCAGAAGCATGACAAAGTTGATGAATTAGTAAAACAGTATTAATAAAGAGACTGCTGAGTATATTTTGGTTTAAAAACAGAAGTTTTTATGAAACACTGAATAGGAAAAGAACTAGCAATGAACTGTGTAATAATTATACATATATTTGGGGACTGTAAAAAGGTCAGTAGAATGCAAAATGTTGTCCATTAACCTAGATCCTAAGTTAAGGTTAGAATATCTCTGGACAGTACGTTTGCATGGAGATGTCAATAACATAAAATGCACAGTGTGTGGACAGAGAGAGGGACATAACACTGCTGCATTATATCTTAGTGTATCAAACATCCAACTTTTTCAGAGACACCACCTGAAAACCTTACCAGGATATGCAAAACATTTCATTGTTAAGGGTAAGTTATCCAAAATCTTAAGGTTTTTATCTATAATTTTGCCATCGACTACTAGATGAATGAACAATTTTTTTTATAGAGGAAATTGGCAACCCCATTTATGACGCAGAATTATAATTTAGCAGTAATAAGATAACAATTTTTCTGTGTTCCATATTGTACTGTGTACACTAAAACTGGTATGACTACACTGTAAAAAAAAATTATATGATTAATATTTCTTTCTAGTGATTTGTAAAAAATAAACAAAAATTTGGGCTCCGGGGATCTACAAAGACCCATTGTGACCTTCGAATCCTTGAATTTTGCGCCTACCACTCATAGGATGACATAAGGTTGACATAAACTAGCCACTCAGGCAGAACAACACAAAAACGGGAGAGTGTTGAGGGGAGAACGTGGTAGTTCCTTCACTTGCATTAGGGAAAATGAGCTATAGGAGCATGGGTACCCGACTATAGCTAACCTTATCTTTAACTACTGGCGAAACTATTTTATTACTGGTAAATTTTTTTGGAAAACGCTAACTGTTGGTGTTATAGAGTAAAAAAACCAGGAATGGATAGCCTAGCAAGTGAGGTAGTGGAGGCATGAACTCATATATAGCTTTAAGATGAGGTATGATAAAGCTCGTGAGGCAGGAGAGAGAGGACCTAGTAGCACTCGGTGAATAGCGGGGCCAGGACTGAGTCTCGACCCCTGCAACCACAGTTTGGTGATACACACACGAAGTGGGGAATAGTCCCTGAGAATGATGTAGTGGAGGCAGGATTTATACATTAGCTTTAAGGAAGGTATGATAAAGCTTATGGATCGGGTAGTGGACAGAGTAGTGACCAGAGAAGAGCGGGTCAGGAGCTGAGACTCGACCCCTGCAAACCACAACTAGGTGAGTATATAAACACACAACACACACAACACAAAGTAGTGGCAGAGAGCATACAAAGTTTTTTTCTCCGGTACAGCAAAAAAAGAAAAGGTCACGAATATGTGTAAGGAATTATTGAAAATAAGTTATGTTGATTATATCCAGGTAAGTGTATGGAAAAATTACTGTTCGAAAAATAATAGAAGGCAAAGTATGACTGCAGAAGGCTCAAGGTAGCTTTTAGATGGAAAAGAGATTTTATATCACCTGTGTGATTGAAGCATATACTATAAGTGTCTAGTACTTTAGATAAGGAAGAGGAGTTATTTACTGTGTTGATTTTATCAAATTTGAAAAGGGCAATAAAAACCTGGTAGATACGGAAGTCATGGTGTTCGATGATAAAATTAGTGCGAAGATGAAGTAGAAGGGCCTAATTAGTATAAAAGTAGGCCTTAGATACGCATGTTATATGTCACCTTAAAATCTTTATGTATATATAGAAAAGATGGAAGCTGAAAATCAAGCGAAAACAAGAAACAAAACTAAGTGGAAGTGGTGCAAATAAGTCTCGTCAGACTGGGAGACAAATACGTTGTTTATTGCTGAGCTATTCACTAGTAAGTGTGTCCGCCAGATGAGTTCTGGGAGATGAGATAATTCACAGAATATGAGATAGATAAGCAGTAGCAGTGATGAAGAATCTTAAAAATTAAGAAGCTTGGTTTTAATGGATGCATAAAAGGGAATGTAAATCAAAGAGAAGTCGACGCTTTTTGTAGGGCGTGAGACAGCGAAGAGAGGGCTGGGACAGTGGAAATGGTTTTGTCTGAAATTAATCTTTGCTATAAAAATTATGCAGGGAATTAGTAATGAAGAAAAGAAACGAAATGTGTGGTATATGACAGGTATAATTTCAGAAAGGGATTTAGTCATGTAAAGTGGGTAGGATACAAATATGTCAATTAAGAGTGGTGTACAAACCTGGAAAACAGGTGTAGTGGATTCAGAAGAGTTGGGAATGGGTGAAAGCTTTGGGAGATAGATGCTTGGGAGTATTAGATCAGAATGATAGGGGCGAGGGATTTTTTTTTTTTTTTTTTTTTATTTTTTTTTTTATTCCCCCATAGATTAAAATTTCTGGGGAAGTGTGAGCTTTAATATATATATATATATATATATATCAATATATATATATATATATATATATATAATATAATATATATATATCTATATTCGTGCCACGAATATGTAAAACTGTCATTTAGCAAAGAACTCATTTAAAAATTAAGTCCTTTCTAAAATTTTCCTTATACTTTAAAGATATATTTTTTCATGTAATGTTAAGTAAAAAAATTTTAATTTTGCACCAACAGAATCTTAGAAAACATACCTAACCTTATTATAAGAAGAGCAATTTATTTTAGCTAACCCAGTTAAATATATTTTAGATTTGTTTTTTACAGTAATTTAATACTAAACAAAACACAGTGAATAATTTTTTTTTCGTTAGGTTTAGAATGATTTCTGCGACATTATTGCATACACAAATTTTCACTTGTCCTATATGGCAAGATGAACGTTGCAATTTAAGCCAAGATGGCAAATTCTGCCTATTCGGCACACATATATATATATATATAATTATAATATATATATTATATATATATATATCTATATATGCAAGTTAGCCGGATTTTGAGTGTTGAAGAGAAAAGTATAATGGAAAGCATTTTAAAAGTGTGGCGGGTGATTTGGGGTAATGTGAGTTATCAGTGGATCCGTGTGTTTACTCCTCTTGTGGGAAAGACAAAAAAACGGTACGCATATAGTAGAGAATCTTGTTTTTTTCTTTTGGACCTCTTACGCGTGGTAGGACACTGCCCAGAGTTAAAACCAACAACACATAGGTAAGCTATCAGGCGGAACAGAAGAATACAGTGGTTTTAAATATCATTATTGGTTTGTTATCGTGGTTTTGTTTTCTCAATACATTTTTTTTTTTGGCAGTTGTGTTGTTGCTTAACTGGGCCTCTTAAAGTAAGTTCTTCTAAACATAATTACTCTGTCCTTATCATTCTCCGTTACATTCTACTATAAAATAAATTATTTTCCTAAAGAGTATTCTTGTCATCTTCCTCCATAACTGAGCTAACGAAAATTTTATTTGAAAATAACATTGTTCTATGAGCCCCATATAAGAGTGGTTACATTCGGCTAAAAAGTTTCTGTACGATCAACAAATACGACACTCAGTACAGAATGATACGGCCCAATATTTGTTGTTCTAAGGTCAGATGTGAATTTGAGAAAGAGCTTGATGAGCTGCGTGTCTGGGAAACAGCCTTTGCCCGATACAATCTTCCTGTCTGATTTTACTTGAATGACTATTCCTCAATTGACTTGAGTTTATTATGACATTAATGCTTCTACCTCCCGATATTCCCGTTAATCCCTGTTTTAGACTTTTGTTTACTATATTTGCATTATTCTCGTCTTACAGTGGATCACTGACTGTGGTCCATATGGTCAAAATGTTTCAAGATGTAGGAAAGTCATGCCCTGGCGTGAAGCTGCGGTGATTCCCTTAGCATTTCTTTCAGGGATGAAATGATGTGTCCACAATTCTAATCTCACTGTCTGTCTCTCATGTAGCGCATCCAGCAGACTCTCTCAAGTGCCAAGTGTCTCTATGAGCAGGAGCTAACTATCACTACCTGAAACTAAATAACAGGCAGTTCTTCCTGGAATACGTCAAAACAACTTCTCATTTGCCAACTGTCACAAATAGCAGACCGAACTTCTTGGAAATTAATCAAAGCAACCTCCCATGCGCCAACTTCCCCCAAATAGCAGGCAGAACTTCTTGGCATTAATCAAAGCAACTTCCCACACGCCAACTGCCCCAGATAGGCAGGACGTCCTGGCATCAAAAAAATTTCTGCCAAGCAATCATCCCTTGCAGAAACTCACTCAAACTACATGCAACTCTCCTCAGCAAGTTGACATCATCTTCCACCAGTAAGTTATACCAGGCTGGCCGCCACACGACACTGGAGGCTGGCGGCGAGTGTGGTTTTAATAATGACACACCGTCCAGATTTTACGGCCTCGGAACGTGCGCCGCGTCCCTGAGAGACTTGAGGACGCGAGAGGTTTGATACGCCTTTGGATGGCGTATATGAACGCTTATGAACACTCACAAACGCGTATACACACTCCTGAAAGCTTGAAAACGATCACAGGAGTTATGAACTAGTAAGGTGCCTGAGGTGAAAAAAAATAAAAATAAATATGTTTATTTACAAACATGTACAAAGAATACAGCCCTAGCTGACATCAATGACATACTACTAACAGAAAGTCGCTTGTTTTGTAGAGCATTTCGGGCAAATCAGGTCAGTTTTGTCCAAGATGCGACCCACACCAGTCGACTAACTCCCAGGTACCCATTTTACTGATTGATGAACATAGACAACCGGTGTAAAAGAAACACGCCCAATGTTCCTACCCTCTTTGGGAATCGAACTCAGACCCTCGCCTTTGTGAAGTGAGATTTTTTAAACCATCAGGCCACGGGGAACCACAATCGATATTCTAATGAGGCGAGGAATGCTTATTAGAGCCTATAACCTTCTAATTTCTACGGATCCTACGAGTCGGATGCCTACAGACGCCAGTGATGCCTTTTAATTGTCCCGGGGGATGAATGTGACTGCCAACGGATGCCTAGGAAATCTATGGTAACCATAAACGTTCATGCGGGCTGTGTTTCCTTTGCGGACGCCCCACCACTCGTTGCTCCTAGGAAGATGGAAATTACTGCACTTTTTATGATCCATTTCATTTTTTTCCCACCTCATTTTAAATTTTCCCCTTTAAAGCCCTCTCCCCCACAGAATCCTCGCTCCTCCACATATTCATTCTCTTTGATCTTATTTCATTGCCGTCTCTTTATTTTTTATTATTTTCCGAGGAGGTTTTGGGAGATGGTTTTGTTATGATCTTGTATGTGCGTCTACGTTCACTTCATCTACAATGTTGCTCTTAGAAAATACATGTATAAATATTATTATAAGTGGCATTAAACATTTTTCTCCTGCTCTCATGTTTATACATCTGTTCATGCAATATATACGAGTATGCTGTCTGTATAAATAAATTTATATATATATATATATATATATGTATGTGTGTGTGTGTGTGTGTGTGTGTGTGTGTGTGTGTTGTGTGTGTGTGTGTGTGGGGATGTGTGTGTGTGTGTGATGTGTGTGTGTGTGGTGTGTGTGTGTGTGTGTGTGTGTGTGTGTTTTGTGTGTGTTTTGGTGTGTGTGTGTGTTGGGTGTGTGTGATGTTGTGATTGTGTGATGTGTGTGATGTGTGTGATGTTGTGTGATTGTGTGTGATGTGTGTGGATGTGCGTGTGGTTGGTTTTGGTGTGTGTGTGTGTGTTTTGTGTGTGTGTGTGTGGTGTGTGTGGTGTGTGTGTGTGTGTGTGTGTGTGTGTGTGTGTTTTGTTTTGTACTCACCTAATTGTGGTTGCAGGGTCGAGACTCAGCCCCCTGGCCCCGCCTCTTCAAATGATCGCTACTGGATCCTCTCTCTCTCTGCTTCCTGAGCTTTGTCATACCCCTTCTTAAAACTATGTAGGTTCCTGCCTCCACTACTTTTACTTGCTAG
>NW_026510273.1:0-13759 GCF_026875155.1 Cherax quadricarinatus | reverse complement strand
AGCACACCATCAGGGTACCTCACATGTGGGGTAGTTTATGGTATGCACTCCCACATGGTACCCAGCAGTGTTGGTAGTTATGTTAGCACTACCATCATGATACCTCAGCAATGTGTGGTAGTTATGGTACTAACTACATCATGGTACCTCAGCAATGTGTGGTATTTTATGGTACTAGCACTACCATCATGGTACCTCAGCAGTGTGTGGTAGTTATGGTACTAGCACTACCATCATGGTACCTCAGCAGTGTGTGGTAGTTATGGTACTAGCACTATCATCATGGTACCTCAGCAATGTGTGGTAGTTATGGTACTAGCACTACTATCATGGTACCTCAGCAGTGTGTGGTAGTTATGGTACTAGCACTACCATCATGGTACCTCAGCAGTGTGTGGTAGTTATGGTACTAGCACTACCATCATGATACCTCAGCAGTGTGTGGTAGTTATGGTACTAGCACTACCATCATGGTACGTCAGCAGTGTGTGTGGTAGTTATGGTACTAGCACTACCATCATGGTACCTCAGCAGTGTGTGGTAGTTATGGTACTAGCACTACCATCATGGTACGTCAGCAGTGTGTGTGCTAGTTATGGTACTAGCACTACCATCATGGTACCTCAGCAGTGTGTGGTAGTTATGGTACTAGCACTACCATCATGGTACCTCAGCAGTGTGTGGTAGTTATGGTACTAGCTCTACCATCATGGTACCTCAGCAGTGTGTGATAGTTATGTTACTAGCACTACCATGGTACCTCAACAGTTTATGGTAGTTATGGTACTAGCACTACCACAGTGGTACATGAACAGTGCATGGTAGTTATGGTACTAGCACTACCATCATGGTACCTCAGCAGTGTGTGGTAGTTATGGTACTAGCACTACATCATGGTACCTCAGCAGTGTATGGTAGTTATGGTACTAGCACTACCATGGTACCTCAACAGTATATGATAGTTATTGTACTAACACTACCATAAAGGTATCTCAACAGTGCATGGTAACTATGGTATTAACACTGATGGTACTTCAACAGAGCGGGTGTATGGTAGCCATGGTAGTAATGTTATCACTGCGCCACAACCATGCGGTACTCTACCTTGGTACCTGCATATTTGGTACCTTCCTCTCTTCAGTGTACCCAACTGCAGTCACCTTGGCCGAGACCTACATCCACGTCACCTGTAAGTCACCTACCACCTAAATAACCACAGGGGGAGTTGAATATTTCGAGCCCTTTCGTGTAGCAATCATAACTTCGTCAGGAGCTTGCAGTGTTGCAGAAATGTGTTTGAAGGATATTGAATTATCTTGATACATTGTGAATGTTGACACATGCAAGTATGTATCACTGTAAGATGTTATGTGTTATTACAGCCACGATAACCAGCACACTGGTGGTTACAGCAGCCGCTGGAGAGATGATCATACCTGTTATCATTGGTCATGTAAGTTATCCTGGCACTGTATGATAACTAGTTTTATAGTGAGATACAAACCTGTTATCCTGAGGCAGGATGACACCTGTTATCATGTACATGAACCGAGGCAGAATAACATGTGATATCATGTAAATTCACGTTTCGTCTAGTGATTTAAAACACCTTAGATATCCCCAGTAATTAGATATATCCCAGGACTGTTAGGTACTCTTCAGTATCTCAGTCCAACACCTGCACCTACTTTCCCTTCTGCAGGAGTTCGTATCTATTGGACCGGCCAGCGTGTTGATATCAGGCGTCGTAATGACCCTAATTAGCTTCGTGGTGTACCTAATGCTGTACCTAGTTGCCCAGACCATCACACGACAGTCCTGTGAGTGTTACCTAAGTTTGCTTTAATTTAGTATGTATGGGGGGGCTCTGTATAGAGATTTATAAAGTCGTGGTGTATGGGGGGCTCTGTATAGAGAATAACGAAAAAGGCACAATACCGTGACTGGAACGATACACAAATAACCCGCACATAAAAGAGAGAAGCTTACGACAAACGTTTTGGCCCGACTTGGACCATTGACGAAGTCACACAGTGTGACTTTGTCAATGGTCCAAGTCGGACCGAAACGTCGTCGTAAGCTTCTCTCTTTTATTGTGCGGGTTATTTTGTGTATCTCTGTATAGAGATTTATAAAGTCATGGTGTTTTGCTTGTACACAGAGCTTGTAAGCAATTTTCACTCTTATGGTACACAATCCATTTTTTCCCCCTCAGCTGAGCAAAAGCATGCTGAGAAGACTGAGGAGTCTGCTGCTTCCTCAGCAGACTGAAGCAGGAGACGACACAGGTCTGCTGAAGCATCACGTGAAATATTATACAAGGATGAGAAGTAATCTCTCTCAGTCTTCACTGGGAGAAGATGCTGAGGACACACCCACTCAGCACCAAGACAGTTCTCCAGTGCTGCTGTAACTGCTTAACTCAGTACCTGTCGTGTAAGTAGGTACCTTATACTAACACCTGTGGGTGTTTGTATCTTTCATGTAAGTAGGTACCTTGTACTAACACCTGTGCTTGCTCCTGTATCATGGTACCACTGTAACCATCATGTAAGTAGGTACCTTGTACTAACACCTGTGCTTGCTCCTGTATCATGGTACCACTGTAACCATCATGTAAGTAGGTACCTTGTACTAACACCTGTGCTTGCTCCTGTATCATGGTACCACTGTAACCATCATGTAAGTAGGTACCTTGTACTAACACCTGTGCTTGCTCCTGTATCATGGCACCACTGTAACCATCATGTAAGTAGGTACCTTGTACTAACACCTGTGCTTGCTCTGTATCATGGTACCACTGTAACCATCATGTAAGTAGGTACTTTATACTAACACCTGTGCTTGCTCCTGTATCATGGCACCACATGTAACCATCATGTAAGTAGGTACCTTGTACTACACCTGTGCTTGCTCCTGTATCATGGTACCACTGTAACCATCATGTAAGTAGGTACCTTGTACTAACACCTGTGCTTGCTCCTGTATCATGGTACCACTGTAACCATCATGTAAGTAGGTACCTTTACTAACACCTGTGCTTGCTCCTGTATCATGGTACCACTGTAACCATCATTAAGTAGGTACTCCTTGCACTCAATCAGTTAATCAATCAATTATTATTATTATTATTTGTCACAAGTGTTCATGTTATTGTTGTTCCAGCAGGTGTTCACTGTGTGTTGTGTTTGTCAGGTGTGGCAATGAGACCTTGTTTGTTGAGAACTTCCTCCCCAGCTGAAGTTGAAGTCAGAATTTGGGAAGTTTGAAGTTTGAGGTCTGAAGTCTGAGTTAATTTGAGTCAATTAAGCCCTGATCAGAAGTCAGAAGTCAGAAGTCAAGAGAAGTCAGAAGTCAGAAGTCAGAAGTCAGAAGTTTGAAGTCTGAAGCCTGGAAAATAATCAAGTGTCTCTTATACCCCTAGCTTTTTTTGCATCATACTAGTGTATATATATTTGATCAAACTACATATATGTACTTTCAATAATATCTTCTGATAGAAGACAAATGACTTACTGAGTTTAGAGCTGAGAAAATAAAAGTTTTTTTCGGGACATTTTAGCGTAAATTTTTGTTTAATTTAGGTGGATGTAGTAAAAATAAAAAAGAATCTCCCAAAATCAAGGGCTAGCCCATGATGAAAAACATTGGGTGACCAATAGATCATCGCTCACTGAGTAAACGTTCCGTAACATTATCCCCCCGGGGAATGTCTGCCAACTGAATTCAGCAGCTTCGTCATTTTATTATGATTTTATTACCTGAAATTCGTTAATTTTAGCGACGGGGCCCAACGATCTTATACTAGTAATGTGGGCGTGATTTAAACAAATGTTCCTTATTATTAATTCGGTTTCTTTAAATTTAAAGGTTGAATTCACTGACAAACCTTTCATACACACCACAATTATTTTCTGACTAACTCGTGTAGCTCCTAAATCAGTATTATAAGTACGCCCACGGGGCCAAAGCTTTTCTCGCCCCCTGCAACCCGTTAGGGCCACATCATCTGGATTGTATATATTTTTTTTGTATTTTTAATGATAATTTGAAATAAGTTATAGAGAGTTTTTATAGCAGAATGTTTTTATTCTGATCCGAATTATAACTTAAGTTTACAGTGATATAGAGAGATTATATCTCAGTGATATATGGGGGGGGTGTATATCTCAGGTATATATGAAGGTTATTTCGTGTTATCGAGAGGTTATTCATGTATTTACTGAGAATGTATATCTCGTGTTATATGAGAGTGTATATCAGGAATACTGAGAGGTTTTCTGTGTATATACTGAGAGGGTTATTCATGTATAACTGAAGATGTATTTTCTCTGTATATAAGAGAGGTGTTATCTCAGTTTATATGAGGGTTTAATCTCGTGTTTTTACTGAGGTGTAATTTAGTGTATATACTGAGAGGTGTAATTTTATGTATTACTGAGAGGTGTATTTCGTGTTTAATTTTGAGTTATATCTCAGTGTATATACTGAGAGTGATATCTCGTGTTATAACTGGGGTTTATCTCAGTGTATTTAGAGGGTGTAAATTTAGTGTTTTAAAATGGAGGGGTTATTTTAGTATATTACTGAGAGTGTATATCTCGGATATACTAGGATGTAATCTCATGTATTACTGAGAGTGTATATCTCAGTGTTATCTGAGAGGATATATCAGTGATTTTACTGGAGGATATTCATGTATTACTGAGAGTTGTTATCTCAGTGATATACTGAGAGTGTTATCTCATGTAAAAACACTGAGGGTATATCATGTATATACATGGAAAATGTATATCTCGTGTTTTTCATGAGAGGTGTATATTAGTATTATACCTAGAGGTGATATCTCAGTGTATACTACACTGAGAGTGTATATCCATGTCTATACACTGAGAGGTGTATATCTCTGTATATACACTGTGAGTTGTATATCTCAGTGTATATACACTGAGAGGTGTATATCTCATGGTTATATACACTGAGAGTGTATAATCTCAGTGGTATACCCTTGTATTTGCAATTAATCAGTATTTTAGGTATTAAATATTCTTGACTGGTTGTGTACAGGTTGACCTGCAGCCTTAATGACCTCTCGTGTAGTAGATAGACTTTAAAAAACCCCATTAACCAACCAACCAGTCTTAATGAATCGTGTAGTAATAGACTTTAACCCCATTAATCAACCATCATGTCCACTCGGTAGTAGATAGACATTTAACCCCATTAACCAACCAATTCTTAATGATCCTCGTGTAGTAGATAGACTTTAAATTCATTACCAAACAGGGTGTGGTAGATAAGCTTTAAACCCCAATTAACCTACCAGGGTGTGGGTAGATAAGGCTTAAAACCCCATTAACCTAACCAGGGCGTGGTAGAAAAGCTTTAAGCTCCACTAACACTACCAGGTGTGGTAGAATAAGCTTTAAAAAAAACCCCATTACCTACCAGGGTGTGGTAGATAAGCTTAAAACCCCATTAACCTAACCAGGAGTTGTAGATAAGCTTTAAACCCACATTAACCTACCAGTGTGTGGTAGATAAGCTTTATCCCCATTAACCTACCAGGATGTGGTAGATAAGCTTTAAACCCATTAACCCTACCCAGGGAGTTGGCAGATAAGCTTTAAACCCCATTAACCTACCAGGTGTGGTAGATAAGCTTTATCCCCATTAACCTACCAGGATGTGGGTAATAAGCTTTTGTATACCCCATTAACCTACCAGGGTGTGTGCAGATAAGCCTTTAAAACCCTTAACCTACCAGGGTGTGGCAGATAAGCTTTATCCCCATTAACCTACCAGGATGTGGTTGATAAGCTTTAAACCACCATAACCTATCCAGGGTGTGGCAGAAAACTTTAAACCCCATTAACCTACCAGGATGTGGTAGATAACTTAAACCCCATTAACTCAACCAGGGTGTGGCAGATAAACTTTATAAAAACCCCATTAACCTACCAGGATGTAGTATGTAGACTCTAAAGCTTCATTAACCATCCTTCAGAACAAAAAATTTAATTTGGGTAAAGCTTTAGCCTGACTTGATAAAGCTCAGCCCTGCCAAATTTGTCCTTGTTAAAGCTAGCTCTAGTGACCTGTCTTGTTTAACAGACAGTAGTATAACAAGATCCCCAGAACAATGTATGTGTCATGGTGGTGCTCCCATACTTGTGGCGTGTGGGCTCCCATACTTGTGGCATGGTGGTGCTCCATACTTGTGGCATGGGTGGTGCTCCTATACTCGAGGCATGGTGGGTGCTCCCATACTTGTGTCATGGATGCTCCCATACTCGTGGCATGTGGATGCCCCATACTCGTGGCATGGTGGTGCTCCCATTAAAAAACTTTTCCCCCGTTTGGCCATGGTGGTGCTGCCCATACTTGTGGCATGGTGGTCTCCATACCTTGTGTCATGGTAGTGCTCCCATACTTTGTTTCATGGTGGTGCTCCATACTTGTGGCATGGGGTGCTCCCATACTCGTGGCATGGTGGTGCTCCCCATACCTTGTGTCCCATGGTGGTGCTCCCATACTTGTGTCATGTGGGGGGGTGCTCCCATACTTGTGGCTTGGTGGGTGCCCCATACTCCGTGGCGTGGTGGTGCTCCCATACTCGTGGCATGGTGGTGCTCCCATACTTGTGTCATGGTGGTGCTCCCATACTTGTGGCATGGTGGTGCTCCCATACTCGTGGCATGGTGGTGCTCCATACTCGTGTCCAAGGTGAATGCTCCCATACTTGTGTCATGGTGGCTCCATACTCTTGTCATGGTGATGCTCCCATAGCTTGTGTCATGGTGTGCTCCATACTCTGTCCATGTGAAGCTCCCCATACTTGTGTCATGTGTGCTCCCATACTCGTGTCATGGTGATGCTCCCATACTTGTGTCATGGTGGTGCTCCCATACTTGTGTCATGGTGGTGCTCCCATACTCGTGTCATGGTGGTGCTCCCATAATCATGGTAGTTGAGAGATTACAGTCACTTGACTGATAGACGTCACACTTGACTCATGTGCAATATATGTGATATAAATATATATATATATATATATATATAATATATATATAATATTATATAATATATATATATATATATATATATAATAAATAAAATATACTATACCTCCTCATTTTCATGCTATCATCTCAATACTGGATTTTCTCCGAGATATTACTCACCACCGTTATTACGTTAACCGACCACCATTATTAAACTCACCACACCGTTATTGCGTCACACCACCGTTTAGTACGTCACCTACCACCGTATTACGTCCACTCACCACCGATATACGTACGCACCACCGTTATAAGAACATAAAACATAAGAAACGAAGGAATCACTGCAGAAGGCCTACTGGCCCATGCTAGGCAGGTCCAAGTCCCTACCGCCTAGCCAATGCACCAACCTATCCAGTTCAGGTCACATTGACTTAAGGAGAACACTGCAACCGACCTGTTAGCACCAAGCTATCAGGTCTAACTCAACACCCACCCACATCTACTCATGTATATATCCAACCTATTTTTTAAAGCTACACAACGTTGTCGCCTCTATAAACTGTACTTGGGAGTATGTTCCACTCATCCACAAACTCTATTACCAAACCAGTACTTTCCTATATCCCTCTTAATCTGAAATTTTTCCAACTTAAAACCATTGCAGCGAGTCCTGTCTAGGCAGATATTTTCAGCACAACATTTACATCCCCTTTATTTAATCCTGTCTTCCACGTATAAACCTCAATCATAACCCCCCAAATTCTACGTCTTTCAAGAGAGTGCAGTCAGGGCCGCTTAGTCCTATCCTCATAAGGGAAGGTTTCTGATACATGGGATCATCTTTGTCATCCTACCTTTGTACATTTTTCCAGAGAATTTAAATCCAATTCTGTAATACGTGACCAAACTGTGCAGCATAATCTAAATGAGGCCTAACCAAGGAAGTAAGAGTTGAAGAACACCCTGAGGACTCGCTATTATTTATGCTTCTAGATATTAAGCCAAGGATACTATTAGCTTTATTGCGAACACTTATGCACTGTTGTTCTTGGTTTCCAGATTACTGCTAACCAAACTCCTAAATCTTATTTCGCAATCCGTAAATATTAAGATCTACATTATTTTAGTTATATGCTGGCATGTTTATGTCCCTGTCCAACATAGAACTTTGCATTTGACTATATTAAACTGCATCTGCCACTTCTCCGACCACTGCAACATCTATTCAAACTTCCTGGAGTGCCGAATGTACCTCGTCAGAATTGAATTTCCGACGCCTATTTTGTGACATCGAAACTTGCCGATGTCGCTCTTATGCCCTCATCCTATGTCGTTTATGTAGAATTGTGAAAGCAGGGGGCCCAACACTGACCCCTGTGAACACCGCTCGTAACGCTCCCACTCTGGATTTCTCCCCAATTATGCAAACTCTCTGCTGCCTATTTGTCAACCAATGCCTCTATCCAGGAAAAAATTTCTCCTCCTATTCCATGTGCTTTAATTTTCCTCAATAGTCTCGATGGTGGGACCCTGTCACAAGCCTTACTGAAGTCCATATACACAATATCATATTCATTACCATGTGATCTACCTCCTCAAATACCTTAGTGAAAAAATTAATAAATTTCGAAAGGCAGGAACGCCCCTTTGTAAAACCATGCTGAGATTCTTTGAAAAATTTTATGCTTTTCAGGGGCTACGAACTCCTCGGCAATTAATTGTTCCAAAAAAATTTTCCCACTTGGAGGTTGGCTTATTGGTCTTAGTTCCGAAGCAAAGGCCCTGTCACCTGTTTTGAAAAAGGTATAAATTTTGCCATTTTCCACTTTTTGGGGTGCGTTTGTATGTTTTATGTTGAAAAGATTAGCCAAAGGTTTGTGCTAAGCTCCTTTTTTACCCCTTTAGAACCCTTGATACAGTTATCGGGGCCCCGGGGGTTTGTTAGGTTTTAATTTTCTATTTGCCAAAGGCCCATGTCATTGTGACCCAAATAGTCACAGTTTATTATCGTCCCGTTTACTAATTTATATTACTGGAAAAAATTTCGCTGGTATCCCCCTGTGTAAAATGGAGGAAATTGTGAAAAATTTACACATTTCCCTTATCACTGTAGTGAGCTGACCCCAGGGGAATTTTTGGTGGGGGTATTTGTCTGATTTTTCTTCTTAACCAAAAAAAATCCTTTTTGGGGTTGTTTTGGGTTTTTGCAACTTTAACCCAAAATTCTTTTGCTTTTTAATTTTTTTTTATTTCTTCTTTAATGAATTATCGATTCTTTTTTCCCTTCCCCCTTTTTTTGTATATAGCTTTTTTGCCAATGATATTTTTTTTAATTATTGGTTTTCCCTTTAGGGTATTTTTGTTTGATTGATTTTCCCCTTTTTGGAAACATTTTTTGATGAAGCTAGAACTATGTGGGGAAAAAATATATCGGAAAACCCCAACCCCCACCGACCCCTAGTCCCCCCTTCCGTTAGCCCCCTAAGTAATTTTCAGTTATAAAACAGAAGGGAAAAGTCGGACGGAGCCCGAATTTCCATTATTTGGGGGAAAAACCTGTTTGTTTTAAAATGAGGATTTTTGATCACTCTCCCCCAAACTCATATTTCCCCAAGATTATTAATTAGTGTTTCCTACTGGGCCAAAAACCAAGTCAAGGGGGTTTTCCCCCAGTTGGCTCTGACAAACTGTTTTAAAAAACAATCCCGGATCGATCAGAAAGTACCCCACTCTAAATTTTCCCCGTAAATTGTAGGAAAACGCTATAGTTGAAAACCCCCTTAGCACAACATTTGTATGTAGATGCCTTACAATTTCGTCCCATAGAAATTTCTGCACTCCCAAACAAGATTTGGGGCCCGAAATACCCCAAAAAATTGTTTTTTCGGCCCCGAGAAACTGTAACCAAACGATTCAGTGGGTGACGCTTCTAATTTAAAATCTTGCTAAAAACAACAAATTTAAAATTTTCTCTGACATACTCGCTACTCCACCACCCCCGTTACCCTGTCAGTGTGGAAAAATTTTTAGCCCTTTTAAGGGCATTTTAGAGGGCATCTCTCTTTTTTCAGTTTTTTTGAGCCAGGTTTTGTTATAGCAATAAAATCTATTTTTTTCCGGCACTTGAATTTTTAATCTTAGCTCATCTTTCTTATTTTAACCCCTCCTCTATTAGTTTTAAAAACCTTTAAAGGGGAGCTAGTCCCTTCCCTGCCCTTGCTGCCCCCCCTTTGGGTTTGCGGGCCCTGTTTTTTGCCCTTTATTTAAAACTTAGCTGAATGCCCAAAATAAATTTTACTTTTTTCCAAACCCTAGGGGGTTGAAACCCGGGCTTGTTTCCCCACACCCCCATACCTCTATTTTCCCAAAAAATTAAAAGTTTAAAATCATAGGCTTTTTCCCCAATGGCCCTTCTCAATCGAGTCTGTAATTTGGTTGACCCCCCTGCCCCAGAGAGATAAACCCCCATCCCTTGCTTTTAACTTCCCATTTTTTGCCAAAAAGTTGTTCCAGTTGTAAAATGAATGGGTTTGGGCTTTTTCCCTTCAGAAATCTGTCTACCCAAAGGAAATTTAAACCCCAATTGCCCTGAAAACCCAATTCTTTTCCCAACCCCCCTTCCACCCAAGTGTAATATGATTGGGATCCCCCCCCTTTAGATTTAAATTTAAAATCTATAGTTGCCCCCTGAAATTAAACTAGCAGCTTTTCCCTACCCTTCCCAATATCATTTCCACCAGCATGAGACGAAAAAGGGGGTTTGTTCCCATTACCTGAAATAAAATTTTAACCATTCTGTTGACAAGGGCCCCCAACACCACCCCGGGGAAAAGCACATTTCTATCTCTAAATTTTTTTATCCTATTACAAAAACCCAAGGGGTCCAAAATAATCTTCCCTTGAAAGTCACCAAAACCCAAAAGAATGCGCTTCCCTTCTTTAGGGGGGAAAAAAAACCCCTTTTCCCTTCATTTGGCCATTGAAGTACATTCAACCTGGAGAACAGAGAAGCGTTTTCCCTACCTTAAGAAATTACTTTTAATTTTCCTTTATTGATGCGCCTCCCCCATTCCCTGTGCCCCAACTCCCCCACCTTGGTGAGGTGCTGGGCTGCACCTAAAGCGGGGGAAAGGTTGTACCCCCCCCAACCTAAAACCTTCCAGGGGAAAAGGAAGACAGCCCCTAAATGCTAGAACCCTTATTCCCCCAAAATCCCCCAACCCACCTCAACTTTTCCCCTTTTGGGCCCCATTGAGGGTGGGCCTTCACCCTCCTAATTTCCTCCTTTAGAAGCAAGCCCTTTCCCCCTTTTAATTTTCCCAACCTCAGTTTTTAAAACACGGGCCCCAAAAAAAAAAAAAAAAAAAAAAAAAAAAAAAAAAAAAAAAGCAAGCCTTTTTTTTTGGAAAACCGCCCCACGCTAACCCCCAAAGCCCCCCCGGCCCCGTGCCCTCACGTGAAAGCCCTGCCCAAGAACACTTTACGTCCCCTACCCCCTTTATTACGTTCCAAACCGCAAATTTTATTAGTCACCCCCCTTTTTACGTCCCCCACCCCGTTTTTCTTGCCACCCCCTTTAAAATTAGACCCCCACCTTTTATTTAGTCCCCACCACCGTTTTTAACGTCACCCCACCGTTTTTTAGTCCCTAACCCGATTACCCCCCACCCCCTTTATTACGCCCCCCACCACCGTTATTAGCCCCCAAAACCGTTAAGTACCCCCACCGTTAAAAAGGGTCCCCACCCCCGTTTACGTCACACCCACCGTTATTACTTTCCCCATTTTTTAGGGTACCACCGTTTTTAATTTTAAACCCCTTTTATTACGTCACCACCACCGTTATTACGTCCCCACCTTTAAATTACGCCCCACCCCACCTTTTATTACGTCACCAACCCCGTTAATTCCTACCGTTTTTTAAATGTCCCCAAACCTTTATTAGGGTCCCCCAACCGTTATTACTCCCCACCGTTTTTTTAGTCCCCACCACCGTTATTACGCCCCAACCTTTTATTAGTCACCCCCCGTTATTTTTTTCACCACCGTTATTAGTCACCACCGTTATTATGTCACCACCGTTATAGTCACCACGTTTTATTACGTCACCACCGTTATTATGTCACCACCGTTATTATGTCACCACCGTTATTACGTCACCACCGTTATTATGTCACCACCGTTATTATGTCACCACCGTTATTATGTCACCACCGTTATTACGTCACCACCACCGTTATTACGTCACCACCGTTATTATGTCACCACCGTTATTATGTCACCACCGTTATTACGTCACCACCACCGTTATTACGTCACCACCACCGTTATCTTTTCTTATTCATGTTGACTTTTAGTGACAAATCTAGAGCAATAACAGCATGATAACGGACCAACACGGACTGCTAGTGGTCCGGCACGGACCAACACGGACTGCTAGTGGTCCGGCACGGACCGAAACGTCGCTTTTAAGGTTTTTCTCCAGTGTGAGTTTGTTTAAAATAACGTTGCAATAATATATTACCATTCTTGTAATAACATATATATATATAATATATATAATATATATATATATAATATATATATATATATATATATATATATATATATGTATATATAATAATATATATTATCAATAATTAGCAATAAATAGAATAAATACATCGATCTTTTGTTGTATTATTATCTTATAGTAACTGACGTTGGTATACTTAATATTACTGTGGTGTGAGTGTGGGTTACTGTGGGTGAGTGTGTTACTGTGTGTGTGTGAGTGTGGGTTACTGTGTGGGTGTGAGTGTGGGTTACTGTAGGTGTGAGTGTGGTTACTGTGGGTGAGTGTTACTGTGTGGTGATGTGGGTTACTGTGGTGAGTGTTACTGTGTGTGTGTGAGTGTGGGTTACTGTGTGGGTGTGAGTGTGGTTACTGTAGTGTGAGTGTGGGTTACTGTGGGTAAGTGTGTTACTGTGGGTGAGTGTGGGTTACTGTGGGTGAGTGTGTTACTGTTGTGTGTGAGTGTGGTTACTTGGTTAGGTGTGAGTGTGGGTTACTGTGGGTGAGGTGTTACTGTGGTGTGAGTGTGGGTACTGTGTGGTGTGAGTGTGGGTTACTGTGGGTGTGAGTGTGTGTACTGTGGGTGTAGTGTGTTACTGTGTGTGTGTGAGTGTGGGTTACTGTGTGGGTGTGAGTGTGGGTTACTGTAGGTGTGAGTGTGGGTTACTGTGGGTGAGTGTTACTGTGGGTGAGTGTGGGTTTACTGTGGGTGAGTGTGTTACTGTGTGTGTGAGTGTGGTTACTGTGTGGGTTGGTGTGGTTACTGTAGGTGTGAGTGTGGTTTAAACTGTGGGTGAGTGTGTTACTGTGGGTGAGTGTGGGTTACTGTGGTGAGTGTGTACGTGTGTGGTGAGTGTGGGTTACTGGGGGGTTTGAGTTGGTTACTGTGGTGAGTGTGTTACTGTGTGTGTGGTGCGGGGTTACTGTGTGGGTGTGAGTGTGGGTTACGTGGTGAGTGTGGTTATTGGGGTGATTTGGGGGTTTTTTGGGGTTTTGGGGAGTGTGGTTATTGGGGTGGTGGGTGTGGGTTCTGAGGGGTGAGGGGGTTTACGGGGGTGATGTTACTGTGGGTGAGGGGGTTCTGGGGGGGGAGGGGGTTTATGGGTTTGGGGGTGAGTGTGGGTTTCTGTGTGGGTGTGGTGGGGTTATGGGGTGGGGTTGGGGGACTGGGTGAGTTGGTTACGGGGGTGGGGGGGAG
>NW_026510272.1:0-14953 GCF_026875155.1 Cherax quadricarinatus | reverse complement strand
AGGAAAAAAACGGGCCCTATGGACAGTTGTTGTGCACAGTGACTCTCAAGCGTCCTAGTGGCATTAAAAGAAGAAGGGAATTAACCCCGGAAAAGGACTTGCTACCTCAAGTCCTAATGGAAGGGGAGTCCCCTTCTAAACACCTAACACCTCTCCCCTCCTCCCATCCCATCAATCATCACCGATCTTCTTTAAAAGGGTAAGTGTCAATTTTTCTCTTGTTATTGTTGTTATTGTAATTATTCTATTGCATTAAACT
Source organism: Cherax quadricarinatus (assembly GCF_026875155.1). NCBI lineage: Eukaryota > Metazoa > Arthropoda > Malacostraca > Decapoda > Parastacidae > Cherax > Cherax quadricarinatus. The sequence continues at coordinate 14,694 of NW_026510272.1, read as the reverse complement.
TAATATTTCATGTAGTAAAATTTTTTTTTTCATATTTTTGGGGTGTCTTGCATGGATTAATTTGATTTCCATTATTTCTTATGAGGAAAAATTGATTCACTTTTCGATATTTTCGGTATTCGATGACTCTCAGGAACGGATTAATATCGAATACCGGGGTCCACTGTATTGTTTAAACCTGGCTACCCGCGACACTTACCTTTCTTTGCTGCATTTTCTTTTGTTCCTCTTTTTCACCACCTTATTTCCCAAAAAGATATTCATGTTGTCAACCTCTAATCATCCTTCCTCACTCCCATTTATGAGCAAGTAGTCACTGAGAGTTTCTAGTTCTTCATTATTCTAAAAACCATTACTCTTACACTTCCTCATGCTTTCAGACAATAGAACAGTACACAGGTATTGAGAGCTTCCTCTTCCTGGATAAGTCAGAATCAGAAATATTAGTCGCCGTAGTTAATTTAACAGTAAAATAAAAACTATGATGCCTAATTACATCTAAAACAAAGAAAGCTTACTCATTTTATGCACTGTCCCAACCATACAAACCTTATGTATCTCTTGTGATGTTTTTGAGACATACTATCACCCTGCCTTGGTGGGAGACGGCCAATGTTTTAAAAAAAAGAAAAGAAAAACAATGCTAGAGTAACATTAAATGGTGCAAACCATTTAAGGTTACACAAGAATTGCCTTAGTCTACTACAAACCCCAAAATTAAAAGCATGTATGTACTTGTATGTTTTCATAACCCAGCAAATATATAAAAAAAAAAAAAAAAAAAAAAAAATGCTGCCTTTATACACTACCATTATTTCTACAAAAATTTACTTCTGCATAAAGCAACATCCCTTTTACATAAAACTGGTACACAATAGTTATTCAATGTTCAATAGTGTATTATAAGCTAAATAATTTGTGCTAGCAAGTCTAAGAAGACATCTGCAATGGTAAAGCAAAACATGCAGTAGAAATGGAGAAGCACTGAGAACTAATATACAAGCATGCATGTACGGCACACATGCAACAAGCATATACACATTATGATTTTGAAATCTTTATCTACATGTCCTATGTCCCTCCTTGAGAAAATGCATGCAATTTTTTAATTATATACATGTATATGTTTTCCATGGGGAAGTGAAGAAAAATCCTTCCTCTAAGCCATACGTGTCATAAAAGGTGACTAAAATACCAGGAGCAAGGGGCTAATAAGTGACAGTAGTAACCTCTTCTCCTGTATAAATTACTAAATTTCAAAAGAATATCGTTTTTCTATTTAGAACACCCTGCCTCGGTGGAATATGGCCAGTTTGTTGAGGAAAAAAAAAAGTTCTCAATGGGGAAGTGGAGAAGAATCCTTCCTCTAAGCCAGGTGGGGGTCAGCAACCTATGACCAGTGGACCAGATCCAGCCCATGGGTCTTGGTCAAATTATGTGAAATATATGTCAAAATATAGTGTTGAGTGGTTGGTATTTTTGTTTAATAAATGTATGAAAAAGGAGAAAGTACCTAGGACTGGCAGAGAGCATGTATAGTTCCTTTATATAAAGGGAAGAGGAACAAGAGAGATTGTAAAAATTATAGGGGAATGAGTTTACCGAGTCTCCATGGGGAAGTGGAACAGAATTCTTCCTCCGTAAGCCATGCGTGTTGTCAGAGGCGACTAAAATGCCAGGAGCTAGGTGCTAGTAACCCCTTCTCCCGTATAAATTACTAAATTAAAAAAAAAAAAACTTTCGTTTTTTTGGGGGGGCCACCCTGCCTTGGTGGGATACAGCCGGTTTGTTGAAAGAAGTTTATTGAGTACACGAGGTAAAGTGTATGGTAGGGTTATTACTGAAAGAATTAGAGGTAAGACAGAGAGCAGGATAGCAGATGAACAAGGAGGCTTTTGAATGGGTAAAGGTTGTGTACATCAAGTGTTTACAATGAAGCATATATGTGAACAGTACGTATTTATATAAAGGTAGGGAAGTTTTCATTGCATTTATGGGTTTAGAAAAGGTATATGATAGAGTGGACAGGGAAGCAAAGTGGCAGATGCTGCAAGTGAATGGAACAGGTAGTAAGTTACTAAATGTTGTAAAGAGTTTTTATGAGGATAGTGAAGCTCAGGTGAGCATATGTAGGTGGGAGGGAGATTACTTCTCAGTAAAAGTAAGTCTTAGACATTGATGTGACATGTCACCATGGTTGTTTAACATACTGTATTTATAAATGGGGTTGTAAAAGAAGTATATGCTAGGGTATTGGGAAGAGGGGTGGGATTAAATTAAGAGGAATCAAATACAAAATGTGAGTTGACACAGTTACTTTTTGCTGATGATACTGTGCTTTTGGGAGATTCTAAAGAAAAGTTGCAAAGGTTTGGGGACGAGTTTGGGAGGGTGTGTAAAGGTAGAAAATTGAAAGCGAACATAGGTAAGAGTAAGGTGATGAGGGTATGAAACAATTTAGATAAAAAAATATTGGATATCACACTGGAGGGAGGGAGTATGGAAGAGTTGAAAGTTTTCAGATATTTGGGAGTTGACTTGTCAAATGGGTTTATGAATGATGAGGTTAAACATAGAATGATGAAGGAAAAAAGGTAAGTGGTGTGTTGAGGGATCTGTGGAGGCAAAGAAGCAAATGTACGAGAGTATAGTGGTACCAACACTCTTATATGGGTGTGAAGCATGGGCTGTAAATGCTGCAGCAAGGAGGCGGCTGGAGGCAGTGGATGTCGTGTCTAAGGGCAATATGTGATGTAAATATTATGCAGAGAATTTCGAAGTGTGGAAATTAGGAGGTGTGAATTACTAAAAGTATTAGTCAGAAGGCTGAAGAGGGGTTGTTGAGGTGGTTTGGTCATTTAGAGAGAATGGAACAAAGTAGGATGACTTGGAGAGCATATGAATCTGCAGGGAAAGGAAGGCGAGGTAAGGGTCGTCCTCAAAAAGGTTGGAGGGAGGGGATAAAGGAGGTTTTGTGAGCAAGGAGCTTGGACGTCCAGCAAACGTGCGTGAGCGTGTTAGATAGGAGTGAATGGAGATGAATGGTTTTTGGGACCTGACAAGCTGTTGGAGTGTGAGCAGGGTAATATTTTGTCAAGGGATTCAGGGAAACTGATTAGCAGGACTTGAGTCCTGGAAATGGGGAGTACAATGCCTGCACTTTAAAGGAGGGGTTTGGGATATTGGCAGTTTGGAGGGACTTCTAAACTGTTGTATCTGAGTGTCTCTTCAAAGACAGAGATTATGTATGAGTGATGGTGAAAGTATTTTTCTTTCTTTTTTGGGCCACCCTGGCTCGGTGGGAAATGGTTGTTGTGATAAAAAAAAAATTGTAAATTCAGAAATTTGTACTGCACAGCTAATTCATCTTCATCATCTTCAATCGGTATCATTCATTATTGGCGAGTACCCATATATTTAACTTCACTGTTACTAAATTAAATTAATACCTTACATTTACCGTACGTATACCAAAGAAAATGGGGTTGCATGAATTACAGTATACCAAAGAAAACAGGCTTGCATGAATTACAGTACATATGGTGGTAACATCGGTATTTTACATTCTAGCACTGCGGGGGATATAGCAGTACAGTACTGTACACGGGTTTATCATTACATTCTTTTTTAGTTTTTAAGGGTGATGTGTGAAACTGAGTTTGAAATTAAATTAAAGTGTTTTGGGGCATATTTTGGGTTTAACCCTTTGGCTGTTTCGGTCATATATATACGTCTTACGAGCCACCGTGTTTGACATATATATACGTACTCAAAAATTCTAGCGGCTTCAAATCAAGCAGGAGAAAGCTGGTAGGCCCACATGTGAGAGAATGGGTCTTTGTGGTCAGTGTGCACCATGTAAAAAAATCCTGTAGCACACAGTGCATAATGAGAAAAAAAAAAAAACTGTTTTTGGATTAAAACGCCGACTTTGCGGTGTATTTTCGTACAGTATTTATGGTTGTATTCTCGTTTTCTTGGTCTCATTTGATAGAATGGAAAACATATTATAGAAATGGAGGTGATTTTGATTGGTGCATTGTTCATTTTGGACCCTATTTTGAAATTGGCATATTTTTCAATTTGCATGAAATTGGCCAAATTGCAAATTTCTGACCACGTTATTGGGTAGTTGAAATCGGTAAATGGGCAGTCTCTTGTACTCAATCGATAGAAAAAATGGAGTGCTAAAGAAATAGCAAACAGTTTGGTCGACTGGAACACTAGAATTAGCCGAAAATAGGGCTCAAAGTGGGTGAAATCACCGATTCATAAATATTGCCGAGGTTGCTAACTTCGCGAGAGCGTAATTCCGTAAGTTCTCCATCAAATTTTGTTCTTTTGGTGTCATTACCATCGGGGAAAGATTCTCTATCATTTCATAAGAAAAAAAATTTTTTTTTTTTTTCAAAAATTTTTCGACACCAGGAGACACCTCAGGATTTGGGGTTGCGACAGTCAAGGGGTTAAATTACAAAAACAGGTATCTTTTTAACCGCATCCAGAATTTGCAGCTTTTTCAAATTTGCGGGTGGTCTTGGATCATAATCCCCGCGAATTTGGGGGACTACTGTATTACATTGTTTTAGGTCAGGAATTATTTATTTAACCATTTGAGGGTCTGTCCCGTAGATCTACAGCTTTACGTTCAGGGTCCAAACCGTAGATCTACGTCATGAGCTCAGCTCACTCTGATAAACTGTGAGTGGTACATTTGGGCCTAGATATGAGAGAATACATCTATGTGGTATGTGTGCACCACATAAAACAGATCCTGCAGCACGCTGTGTATAATGAGAGAAAAAAAACTAAAATCATGATTTTTCGATTAAAACAGCGACTTTGCAGTGTTTTTTCGTATGTTTTTTATATTTCTATTTGCGATTTCTTGGTCTCATTTGATAGAATGGAAGACATATTACAGAAATAGTGGTGATTTTGATTGGTTTTCGCACTGGAAATGGCTTGAAACTGAGTTCAAAGTAGCAGAAATGTTAAATTTTTGCCAATATTCAAGAGTAAACAAACGACCTCACACGTCTAATACACGCCAGCTGGTGGGTCTAATATGCATTCACAAATATGGTGATGATATTTATACAATTATTACAGTATTGCATAACAGTAAATCTTCTATTTTTTGGTGTGAATAAAATTCATTATGTGAATAAAAAAATCAAAATGGAATTTATTTGTAAAGCCTCAAAACGTAACTAATGAAGAGAGGAAATGTTAGTTTAGTTCCAGGAATACCTACATTGTTTATTCTGGACCCTATTTTGAAATTGGAATATTTTGAACTTTGTGTTAAATTGGCCAAATTAACAATTTCCGATCACTTTAATTTGTAGTTGAAACAGTTGACTTGGCGATTTCTTGTGCTCAATCGATAGAATAGAAGTAATACTAGTGAAATAGCTAAGAATTTGGTTGACTGGAATAATGTAATTGGCCTAAAATGGGAGTCAAAGTCGGCAAAATCGCCGATTCATAAATATCGCTGACACATCAAAATTCGCGAGAGCATAAATTCGTCAATTTTCCATCAAATTTCGTACTTTTTGTTTTATTACCTTCACAAAAAGATTCTCTACCATTTCATAAGAAAAAATCAATTTTTTTTTTTGAAAATTCTTGGACACTGAGGCACCACTTCAGATTTGGGCCTTAGACCCTGAAGGGGTTAAAAGGCACAAACGTGAATACAATAGCACAACACATGAAATTAGGTTATGAATCTTCTCTGAAGCTGGATGCAAATTAAGTATGCATTTCCCCTCAGGATGGCCACACAGACACTGGAATATGAAAGCAGTGGCCCTTGGGTCCCTAGTGGTGTCAATGAGATGGAACCCAGTGCTTTGAGAAACCATGTGGCATCCTTTTCCCATGATCCCAGAGTATCTGATCCTACTGGGACAAATTGGTACTGATGTATTTTCCATTTGCTGATTTAAGCACTGGTTGACTGTGAGTACATCAAGGACAATGCTTTTATATATGATACAAGGAGTATCAATACTCCAAAATTTATGAATGTGAGCCTCAATAATTGTACACAGTTCCAAAGCCACACCTAAAATAGTATTAATATACTGAAGACACCTTAAATTGTGATAAATTTACTCTTCAAAGAAAAATATAGGCAGTACTGTATGAGAAAATCATTGACTAACTTGCTTTATTTACAAAACTAATTTAAGCCTTATGTAAAATGTAAATGAAGATCCTTAAGCTGTACTCTTAACTCAATTGAGAAAAATAGAACATAAAAACTAATTTTTTCTCCCAATATTAACACAGCAAAGTCTGTAAAAATTGGAACTCTCAACATCAAGCACATGCCTTCACATCGGCATTCTAGAGAAACCAGCAAATGTGCTGTTTTTCAGGTATGTAGTGTCAAGAGACAAAATATGTTAGATAAAATAAGCTTAGTTGCCAGTTTTGAAAAATTATCCTGTTTTGGGGTGATCCTTGAATGTGCCTGAATCTCAAAAATTTAAATTGTTTCAGGTCCTGGATTTCAGTTAACCCTTTAAGGGTTGACAGGCCCTCTCCCAAACTTTTTCTCAGGGTCAAAAAAAAAAAAAAAAAAAAAAAAAACTTATGAAATGATAGAGCACATTTTGTGAGTGTTATAGGGAAAAAAATATTGGGCGATCAATACTTACCAAGATATGGAGGCATGAAGTTGACAAAGCGAGCCGCTTACGGCAACATTGCTGACTGCTGGTCACGCGGAAATAGTTTCTTTATTATTTTTCTACTTTTTTTCTACAATTTTTAACATTTTATTTTTTCAAATAACTTTTATGACCTGCGAGACCAATATAAGCCATATTTTGGATATACATATACCTATACACTCGTATACTACACAATAACTGCACAAACATTGACAGTTGAACATTTTCACCTATTTTAGTCACATACTATTGTCTAGAAATATTTTTTTTTTTTTAAAAAAGTCGGCCATCTCCCACCGAGGCAGGGTGACCCAAAAAGAAAGAAAATCCCCAAAAAGAAAATACTTCCATCATCATTCAACATTTTCGCCTCACTCACACATAATCACTGTTTTTGCAGAGGTGCTCAGAACACAACAGCTTAGAAGCATATACGTATAAAGATACACAACATATCCCTCCAAACTGCTAATATCCTGAACCCCTCCTTTAGAGTGCAGGCATTGTATTTCCCATTTCCAGGACTCAAGTCCTAGAAATATATACATAGTATTTACAGGTCCCAGCAATGTTTTGGTGGGGAAGGGGGTGTGGGTTTGTGTTGTAAACATAGCTAGAAGGTGGCTGGCTGGCGACCAGCTGGTTAGCTGGCTGACTCTGTCTCACATATACACACAAATACAATTATACATAGTGTAAATTACCTAGTATACACAGGAGAATATAATAACATTTTATTTTTATTATTATCAAACTGGCCTATTCCCACCAAGGCAGGGTGGCCCAAAAAAGAAAAACTTTCACCTTCATTCACTCCATCACTGTCTTGCCAGAAGGGTGCTTTACACTACAGTTTTTAAACTGCAACATTAACACCCCTCCTTCAGAGTGCAGGCACTGTATTTCCTATCTCCAGGACTCAAGTCCGGCCTGCCGGTTTCCCTGAACCCCTTCATAAATGTTACTTTGCTCACACTCCAACAGCACGTCAAGTATTAAAAACCATTTGTCTCCATTCACTCCTATCAAACACGCTCACGCAAAGCCTGCTGGAAGTCCAAGCCCCTCGCACACAAAACCTCCTTTACCCCCTCCCCTTTCCAACCTTTCCTAGGCCGACCCCTACCCGGCCCCTTTCCCTTTCCCCTACAGACTGATATACTCTTGAAGTCATTCTGTTTCGCTCCATTCTCTCTACATGTCTGAACCACCTCAACAACCCTTCCTCAGCCCTCTGGACAACAGTTTTGGTAATCCGCACCTCCTCCTAACTTCCAAACTACGAATTCTCTGCATTATATTCACGCACACATTGCCCTCAGACATGACATCTCCCCTGCCTCCAGCCTTCTCCTCGCTGCAACCATTCATCACCCCTGCTTCACACCCATATAAGAGCGTTGGTAAAACTATACTCTCAAACATTCCCCTCTTTGCCTCCAAGGACAAAGTTCTTTGTCTCCACAGACTCCTAAGTGCACCACTCAAACCCCTTTTCTCCTCATCAATTCTATGATTCACCTCATCTTTCATAGACCCATCCGCTGACATGTCCACTCCCAAATATCTGAATACATTCACCTCCTCCATACTCTCTCCCTCCAATCTGATATCCAATCTTTCATCACCTAATCTTTTTGTTATCCTTATAACCTTACTCTTTCCTGTATTCACTTTTAATTTTCTTCTTTTGCGTACCCTACCAAATTAATCCACCAATCTCTGCAACTTCTCTTCAGAATCTCCCAAGAGCACAGTGTCATCAGCAAAGAGCAACTGTGACAACTCCCACTTTATTTGTGATTCTTTATCTTTTAACTCCACGCCTCTTGCCAAGACCCTCACATTTACTTCTCTTACTACCCCATCTATAAATATATTAAACAACCACGGTGACATCACACATCCTTGTCTAAGGCCTACTTTTACTGGGAAATAATTTCCCTCTTTCCTACATACTCTAACTTGAGCCTCACTATCCTCGTAAAAACTCTTCACTGCTTTCAGCAACCTACCTCCTACACCATAAACCTGCAACATCTGCCACATTGCCCCCTATCCACCCTGTCATACGCCTTTTCCAAATCCATAAATGCCACAAAGACCTCTTTAGCCTTATCTAAATACTGTTCACTTATGTGTTTCACTGTAAACACCTGGTCCACACACCCCCTACCTTTCCTAAAGCCTCCTTGTTCATCTGCTATCCTATTCTCCGTCTTACTCTTAATTCTTTCAATAATAACTCTACACATCCACTTTACCAGGTATACTCAACAAACTTATCCCTCTCATAATTTTTGCATTCTCTTTTATCCCCTTTGCCTTTATACAAAGGAACTATGCATGCTCTCTGCCAGTCCCTAGGTACCTTACCCTATTCCATACATTTATTAAATAATTGCACCAACCACTCCAAAACTATATCCCCACCTGCTTTTAACATTTCTATCTTATCCCATCAATCCCGGCTGCCTTACCCCCTTTCATTTTACCTACTGCCTCATGAACTTCCCCCACACTCACAACTGGCTCTTCCTCACTCCTACAAGATGTTATTCCTCCTTGCCCTATACACGAAATCACAGTTTCCCTAACTTCATCAACATTTAACAATTCCTCAAAATATTTCCCTCCATCTTCCCAATACCTCTAACTCTCCCATTTAATAACTCTCCTCTCCTATTTTTAACTGACAAATCCATTTGTTCTCTAGGCTTCCTTAACTTGTTAATCTCACTCCAAAACTTTTTCCTATTTTCAACAAAATTTGTTGATAACATCTCACCCACTCTCTCATTTGCTCTCTTTTTACATTGCTTCACCACTCTCTTAACCTCTCTCTTTTTCTCCATATACTCTTCCCTCCTTGCATTACTTCTACTTTGTAAAAACTTCTCATATGCTATCTTTTTCTCCCTTACTACTCTCTTTACATCATTCCACCAATCGCTCTTCTTCCCTCCCGCACCCACCTTCCTGTAACCACAAACTTCTGCTGAACACTCTAACACTATATTTTTAAACCTACCCCATACCTCTTCAACCCCATTGCCTATGCTCTCATTAGCCCATCTATCCTCCAATAGCTGTTTATATCTTACCCTAACTGCCTCCTCTTTTAGTTTATAAACATTCACCTCTCTCTTCCCTGATGCTTCTATTCTCCTTGTATCCCATCTACCTTTTACTCTCAGTGTAGCTACAACTAAAAAGTGATCCGATATGTCTGTGGCCCCTCTATAAACATGTACATCCTGAAGTCTACTCAGCAGTCTTTTATCTACCAATACATAATCCAACAAACTATTGTCATTCATTTCGCCCTACATCATATCTTGTATACTTATTTATCCTCTTTTTCTTAAAATATGTATTACCTATAACTAAACCCCTTTCTATACAAAGTTCAATCAAAGGGCTCTCATTATCATTTACACCTGGCACCCCAAACTTACCTAACACACCCTCTCTAAAAGTTTCTCCTACTTTAGCATTCAGGTCCCCTACCACAATTACTCTCTCACTTGGTTCAAAGGCTCCTATACATTCACTTAACATCTCCCAAAATCTCTCTCTCTCCTCTACATTCCTCTCTTCTCCAGGTGCATACACGCTTATTATGACCCACTTTTCACATCCAACCTTTACTTTAATCCACATAATTCTTGAATTTACACATTCATATTCTCTTTTCTCCTTCCATAACTGATCCTTCAACATTACTGCTACCCCTTCCTTTACTCTAACTCTCTCAGATACTCCAGATTTAATCCCATTTATTTCCCCCCACCGAAATTCCCCTACCCCCTTCAGCTTTGTTTCGCTTAGGACCAGGACATCCAACTTCTTTTCATTCATAACATCAGCAATCATCTGTTTCTTGTCATCCGCACTACATCCACGCACATTCAAGCACCCCCAGTTTTATAAAGTTTTTCTTCTTCTCTTTTTTAGTAAATGTCTACAGGAGAAGGGGTTACTAGCCCACTGCTCCCGGCATTTTAGTCGCCTCATACGACATGCATGGCTTACGGAGGAAAGATTCTTTTCCACTTCCCCATGGACAATAGAAGAAATAAAGAAGAACAAGAGCTATTTAGAAAAAGGAGAAAAACCTAGATGTATGTATATATACATGCATGTGCGTGTCTGTGAAGTGTGACCAAAGTGTAAGTAGGAGTAGCAAGATATCCCTGTTATCTAGCGTGTTTATGAGACAGAAAAGGAGACCAGCAATCCTACCATCATGCAAAACAGTTACAGGTTTCCGCTTCACAGCCATCTGGCAGGACGGTAGTACTCCCCTGGGTGGTTGCTGTCTACCAACCTACTACCTATAATAATAATAATAATAATTGAAGCATGGTGTTTGAGTGTGTGTCACTCATCTTATCACTCTGCTAATGACAGTGGTGACATTTGATAAGGGTACACTGCCTTCACTTTATTTGTTTTCACTTTAGACAAGCATGTCTGTCTGTCTGTCTACTTGCCTCTCTTTCTGTCTCTGTCTCAGAGAGAGCCACTAGTGAAGCAAAACTTATTACACACGACGCAGTGCTTCACATCTGAGTCTTGATACTATTATTTGCCAGTCTGGATTTTTTGGGTTATCCTAGGTAATTTACAATACGTAGGGGTAGGAGAGTTTCAGTGGGGGGAAATAAATGGGATTAAATCTGGAGTATCTGAGAGAGTTAGAGCAAAGGAAGGGGTAGCAGTAATGTTAAATGATCAGTTATGGAAGGAGAAAAGAGAATATGAATGTGTAAATTCAAGAATTATGTGGATTAAAGTAAAGGTTGGATGCGAGAAGTGGGTCATAATAAGCGTGTATGCACCTGGAGAAGAGAGGAATGCAGAGGAGAGAGAGAGATTTTGGAGATGTTAAGTGAATGTATAGGAGCCTTTGAACCAAGTGAGAGAGTAATTGTGGTAGGGGACTTGAATGCTAAAGTAGGAGAAACTTTTAGAGAGGGTGTGGTAGGTAAGTTTGGGGTGCCAGGTGTAAATGATAATGGGAGCCCTTTGATTGAACTTTGTATAGAAAGGGGTTTAGTTATAGGTAATACATATTTTAAGAAAAAGAGGATAAATAAGTATACACGATATGATGTAGGGCGAAATGACAGTAGTTTGTTGGATTATGTATTGGTAGATAAAAGACTGTTGAGTAGACTTTCAGGATGTACATGTTTATAGAGGGGCCACAGATATATCAGATCACTTTCTAGTTGTAGCTACACTGAGAGTAAAAGGTAGATGGGATACAAGGAGAATAGAAGCATCAGGGAAGAGAGAGGTGAAGGTTTATAAACTAAAAGAGGAGGCAGTTAGGGTAAGATATAAACAGCTATTGGAGGATAGATGGGCTAATGAGAGCATAGGCAATGGGGTCGAAGAGGTATGGGGTAGGTTTAAAAATGTAGTGTTAGAGTGTTCAGCAGAAGTTTGTGGTTACAGGAAAGTGGGTGCAGGAGGGAAGAGGAGCGATTGGTGGAATGATGATGTAAAGAGAGTAGTAAGGGAGAAAAAGTTAGCATATGAGAAGTTTTTACAAAGTAGAAGTGATGCAAGGAGGGAAGAGTATATGGAGAAAAAAGAGAGAAGTTAAGAGAGTGGTGAAGCAATGTAAAAAGAGAGCAAATGAGAGAGTGGGTGAGATGTTATCAACAAATTTTGTTGAAAATAAGAAAAAGTTTTGGAGTGAGATTAACAAGTTAAGAAAGCCTAGAGAACAAATGGATTTGTCAGTTAAAAATAGGAGAGGAGAGTTATTAAATGGAGAGGTAGAGGTATTGGGAAGATGGAAGGAATATTTTGAGGAATTGTTAAATGTTGATGAAGATAGGGAAGCTGTGATTTCGTGTATAGGGCAAGGAGGAATAACATCTTGTAGGAGTGAGGAAGAGCCAGTTGTGAGTGTGGGGGAAGTTCGTGAGGCAGTAGGTAAAATGAAAGGGGGTAAGGCAGCCGGGATTGATGGGATAAAGATAGAAATGTTAAAAGCAGGTGGGGATATAGTTTTGGAGTGGTTGGTGCAATTATTTAATAAATGTATGGAAGAGGGTAAGGTACCTAGGGATTGGCAGAGAGCATGCATAGTTCCTTTGTATAAAGGTAAAGGGGATAAAAGAGAGTGCAAAAATTATAGGGGGATAAGTCTGTTGAGTGTACCTGGTAAAGTGTATGGTAGAGTTATAATTGAAAGAATTAAGAGTAAGACGGAGAATAGGATAGCAGATGAACAAGGAGGCTTTAGGAAAGGTAGGGGGTGTGTGGACCAGGTGTTTACAGTGAAACATATAAGTGAACAGTATTTAGATAAGGCTAAAGAGGTCTTTGTGGCATTTATGGATTTGGAAAAGGCGTATGACAGGGTGGATAGGGGGGCAATGTGGCAGATGTTGCAAGTGTATGGTGTAGGAGGTAGGTTACTGAAAGCAGTGAAGAGTTTTTACGAGGATAGTGAGGCTCAAGTTAGAGTATGTAGGAAAGAGGGGAAATTTTTTCCCAGTAAAAGTAGGCCTTAGACAAGGATGTGTGATGTCACCGTGGTTGTTTAATATATTTATAGATGGGGTTGTAAGAGAAGTAAATGCGAGGGTCTTGGCAAGAGGCGTGGAGTTAAAAGATAAAGAATCACACACAAAGTGGGAGTTGTCACAGCTGCTCTTTGCCGATGACACTGTGCTCTTGGGAGATTCTGAAGAGAAGTTGCAGAGATTGGTGGATGAATTTGGTAGGGTGTGCAAAAGAAGAAAATTAAAGGTGAATACAGGAAAGAGTAAGGTTATGAGGATAACAAAAAGATTAGGTGATGAAAGATTGAATATCAGATTGGAGGAGAGGAGTATGGAGGAGGTGAACGTATTCAGATATTTGGGAGTGGACGTGTCAGCGGATGGGTCTATGAAAGATGAGGTGAATCATAGAATTGATGAGGGAAAAAGAGTGAGTGGTGCACTTAGGAGTCTGTGGAGACAAAGAACTTTGTCCTTGGAGGCAAAGAGGGGAATGTTATGAGAGTATAGTTTTTACCAACGCTCTTATATGGGTGTGAAGCGTGGGTGATGAATGTTGCAGCGAGGAGAAGGCTGGAGGCAGTGGAGATGTCATGTCTGAGGGCAATGTGTGGTGTGAATATAATGCAGAGAATTCGTAGTTTGGAAGTTAGGAGGAGGTGCGGGATTACCAAAACTGTTGTCCAGAGGGCTGAGGAAGGGTTGTTGAGGTGGTTCGGACATGTAGAGAGAATGGAGCAAAACAGAATAACTTCAAGAGTGTATCAGTCTGTAGTGGAAGGAAGGCGGGGTAGGGGTCGGCTAGGAAGGTTGGAGGAGGGGGTAAAGGAGGTTTTGTGTGCGAGGGGCTTGGACTTCCAGCAGGCATGCGTGAGCGTGTTTGATAGGAGTGAATGGAGACAAATGGTTTTTAATACTTGACGTGCTGTTGGAGTGTGAGCAAAGTAACATTTATGAAGGGATTCAGGGAAACCGGCAGGCCGGACTTGAGTCCTGGAGATGGGAAGTACAGTGCCTGCACTCTGAAGGAGGGGTGTTAATGTTGCAGTTTAAAAACTGTAGTGTAAAGCACCCTTCTGGCAAGACGGTGATGGAGTGAATGATGGTGAAAGTTTTTCTTTTTCGGGCCACCCTGCCTTGGTGGGAATCGGCCGGTGTGATAATAATAAAAAAATAATAATTGTATTGCATTTATGTGTACCTGTGAGACAGACAGACAGCCAGGCAGCCACCTGACCAGCCAACCAGACACCTGACCAGCCACCCACCTGACTAGCCAGCAAACCAGTCACCCAGCCAGCCAGCCAATGTTGTTTACACAAATTCACACTACTTTCCCCACCCCCACACTGCCTTCCCCATCTTTAGTGACACTTCAACTTGTGTTAGAACTATCACCTGGGAAAGATAGTCTCAATTCAAAAAAAGAGGGGCTTCCTTACCGCTTTTGGGGTTGGGGAAAAGGGGCACCGAATTAA
>NW_026510271.1:0-14972 GCF_026875155.1 Cherax quadricarinatus | reverse complement strand
TAGGGGGATATGTTTGAGGTGTTAAAATGGAAAAACAGGAATTAAAAAAGGGGGACGTAAATAGCTGTTAAAAATATCGAACATAGACAGGACTCGCAGCAATGTCTTTAAATTAGAAAAATTCAGATTCATGAAGGTATAGGAAAGTACTGGTTTGGTAATAAAGTTGTAGATGAGTGGAAAAAAACTCCTGAGTGCCGTCATAGACTCTAAGACTTGTGTAGTTTTAAAAATAGGCTGGATAAATACATGAGTGGGTGTGGGTGGGTGTGAGTTGGACCGGGACTAGCTAGTAGGTCGGATGCAGTGCTCCCCCCTTAGTGACGTGTTGACCTCACTAGGTCAAGGCATTGGCTTAAGCCGGTGGGGAGAATTGGAGCTCCCTTGCATGGCCCCGTGGGCCTGTTGCGGTTTTCCTTATTTCTTATATTCTTATGAGGGCAAATATTCTATTAGTGGAATGGATCTGTGAAAGACCTGCCTAGTATGGCCAAACAGGCCTAACTGCAGGTCCTCCTTTCTTATGTTCTTATGTTCTTACTACTTCTACTTAACTTAGGTCACGCTACACATGCATGTACAAGCATATATATATAATCCCCTCTGGGTTTTTCTTTTTCTTACTGGTTTTTGTTCTTGTTTATTTCCTCTTATCTCCATGAGGAAGTGGAAAAGAATTTCTTCCTCCGTAAGCCATGCGTGTGGTAAGAGGCAACTAATATGCCAGGAACAAGGGGCTAATAACCCCTTCTCTGTATACGTTACTAAATTTTATGAAGAAAAAACTTTCCTTCTTCTTTTTGGGCCACCCTGCCTCGGTGGGATAGGGCCCATTCGTTGAAAGATATATATATATATATATATTATATATATATATATATATAATTATATTATATATATATTTTATTAAAATATATAATAATATATATATATATATATAGGGCAAAACAACCACGGGGGGGAATTTGAATGATAGAGTGAGGATTCATTAAACCTGTTCACATTCAGCTAAGAACACTTTAATTCCTTAAAATCCTGAAAAAATTAAACCTCAGCGTTTATTTATGAGAAAACAAACATCTTTTGATGTATATACAGTAAATATCCTTGTGAATCCATCCCTTTTCTCTTTTGCCATTAAGGAAATTTGTGAAATGTTAGAAGACAAGTGAAATCATCACACACCAGAGTACGTCACTTCATCAGAGAACAGTGACAAGTGGCTTAATGGGTTTAGCAACGTGAACACATTAAGCTATACACGTAAATTAATGAATGGGAATATAAGAATAACCATTACATTTTTAAAACCATGGAATATATGGTTAGAATTTCTTACTAGATATATATACATATATAGCTCGGCTCTCTGTTTCTTTCTCTCTCTCTCTTTCTCTCTCTCGTTCTCTCTGTCTCTTTTTCTCTCACAGCGTTGCCATAAGTGAAAGAACATGCTCTAAGCACTAATAATCGACTGACCAAGTTTCCCAAACCCAGGAGGCTGGATCTAAGACTGAGCCCCGGGGGGCAATGTTCCCAGAATATCTACAGGTAGGCCGACATTGTGTTTTTCCATGAATTTTTCCCGTCGCTCAACAAAATGACACATAAAGAGCTGGGAAGTTCTTATTGTAAGCAAAAAGAAAATTGTATAAATAACGTCAGCTATTTTGATGCCAATATTAAGAAAACAAAAACCATCGCCCTTTTTAAAACATATTTAAAACGTTTATTACAATAAAATAAAAGAAATATGTTTAATCAATAGTAACTACTATATTTGTAAACACTTTAACCAAGGACTCTGAAAAAATACATGTAAGTAAATAAAACTAGCTTTTATATACGAAATATATTCCCACGAAACTAGTTAATAAAATATTTTAATTAAACTATTATAGTGGAACAATTATTACGAAACTAGTTAATAAAACTATTACAGGAACAATACTTAAGTACAAAATTAGGTAATAAAGTGTATTGTGAAAATTGATCTCAAACAACGTGTGAGTGATTTTGATCAAATTATATTTCCTATCACATATGCTAAAGTTTGGGGCTGATATGATAATGTTTAATTTTCCCTAATTCATCTTTTCACTGAATTATTTAATAAAAGGAGAGTTCCAATTGCCAGGAAAATAACTTTTCAAAATATTATCTTATCACAC
Source organism: Cherax quadricarinatus (assembly GCF_026875155.1). Lineage (NCBI taxonomy): Eukaryota > Metazoa > Arthropoda > Malacostraca > Decapoda > Parastacidae > Cherax > Cherax quadricarinatus. The sequence goes on along the minus strand of NW_026510271.1, from coordinate 12,801 downwards.
TGTTGATTTTATCAATATTTACGTTGTCACACTAGTTACTATATCAACATTACCCTATCACACTAGCCTCTGTAGTGTACTGTTTTATGTGAAACAAAATAGTGTACAGGAGGTATGTACTAAGGGGGGCTTTTCTCTCAGCAGATGCCTGCTGGAAGGTTAATTTAATCCTGAAGCAGACTTAATGACCTCGTGTAGTCGCAGGCATAAAAGTCCCATTAAGAACGTAGAATAATGATTTAAGTATACATTACCTTCAGTATCACTATTTTGGCCTGAGGTAAGATGGACGACACCGACTAGCACATCGTGATAATCTTCATGACACCGCCTGAAGCCATGACCTAGCAAGTTGTCTTTTTTTCAGTAATCTTCAAGAACAACTCGAGCGTCTCCACGGGACTACTGTGATTCCTCAATATCTCCAGCAACGACTGTCATAGAAGAGGAAAATCTTCGCTGCGACACTAAGATTTGAGTTTTCGATTAGAAGCTGGAGTTTCGAGCCTTCGTGCTTCTACGCTACATAGCCCACACGGGTTTAGCGCTTCACGTAAATGAAATAATAATAAAAATAATAATAATAATAATAATAATAATATAATAATAAAAATAATAATAATAATTAATAATGGGGAAAACAGGAAACACTAGTCTACAGTATTAGTAGGAGCGCTTGCTTTACCGCTAGTACCCCGACAGTTTAGCAACGCTTGGCATTGCAAAACCCGGATACCACATATGTGCGACTCTATTTTCAGAAATATGAGTTTATGTTCTGCTGTATTTCTTGTGTCAACTCTTTCTTAGGTAGAATAAATTTTAGTAACTTCACTGCTCCTTAATAAATGCCTCATTATTCTATTTACTTCTTCTTTGTATGAGGTCATAGAACAGTTTTTGTTTTATTTCGGTCAACCGTACTATATCATTTTTTGAAATGTACTCTGCGCCCCTTTGTATCCTTGTTAATCATGCTGAGCTTTCTAAATTATTTTCGTGTTCTCTTTTTTCATCTGTGTTCTGTATTTCTGTGTATTTCTTGTCATGTTCTTTTGTTAATCGTCGTGGCGTCTGTCTTATTCAATCAAGGGCTCCCTCTACATTTTTCATTTTCATTCTTCATTGACCTTAATATTTACATGCCTTCTAGGTTCTTTCTGGATAAGCTTCTGTCATTCACATGTTTGCCTATCTAGAAAAAAAAGCTGGCAGCAATAAAGCCAGATTTCAACAGAACGTATTTAATGCGAGATATGCAGTCAGCAGGTACCTGGTTACCTGGATTACCTGGAGGTTATTCCGGGGATCAACGCCCCAGCGGCTCGGTCCATGACCAGGCCTCCCCATGGATCAGGGGCCCGATCAACTAGGCTGTTACTGCTGGCCGCACGCAGTCCAACGTACGAGCCCCAGCCCCGGGTGATCCGGCACTAACTTTAGGTATCTGTCCCGCTCTCTCTTGAAGGCAGCCAGGGGTTTTTTGGCAATTCCCCTAATGCATGATGGGAGCTGTTGAACAGTTTTGGGCCCCCGGGCACTTATGGTGTTTTCCCTTAGTGTACCCAAAGGAGCCCTACTTTTTATTGGGGGCATTTTGCATCGCCTGCCCAGTCTTTTACTTTCGTAGGGAGTGATTTCTGTGTGCAGATTTGGGACCATTCCTTCCAAGATTTTCCAAGTGTAGTTTTTGATATATCTCTCCCTCTGCGTTCCCAACGAGTACAATCAAGTGCTTCCAAGCGTTCCCAATAGTTAAGGTGCTTGACAGAACTTATACTGCAGTAAAGGATCTCTGTACACTCTCTAGATCTGCGATTTCACCTGCTTTGAATGGAGATGTTAATGTACAGCAGATTCCAGCCCAGAGAGAACAAGTGATTTGAAAAGGATCTCATTGGCTTGGCATCTCTCGTTTGAAAATTCTTTATTATCCATCCTATCATTTTTTTTGCACATGCGATTGTGGGACTGTTGTGATCCTTGAAAGTGAGATCCCCAGACATTACTACTCCCAGATCCTTACATTATTTTTCCCCTCTATTGTATGGCCGGAGTCAGTAGTATACTCTGTTTAGTTATTATCTCCTCCAGTTTTCCATAACGGAGTAGTTGGAATTTGTTTCCCCATTGAAAAATCATATTGTTTACGTTGCCCACTGGAAAACTTTGTTTATATCTTCTTGGAGGTTAACCGCGTCCTCAGCAGATGACAGCCTCATGCAGATCCTATTATCATCCGCAAAGGATGATACGGTGCTGTGGTGGGATAAACTCTGTCTATGTCTGATATGAGGATAAGGAATAAGATGGGGGGCGAGTACTGTGCCTTGGGAACAGAGTTCTTCACTAAAGGGAGCCTCCTATTTAACTCTGTTGACAACTACTCTTTGTGTTTTGATTTGTTAGGAAGTTAAGATCCATTGTCCCACTTTCCCAGTTATTCCTTTGCACGTTTTATGGGCTATTACGCCATGATCGCATTTGTCAAATGCTTTTGCAAAGTCTGTGTATATTACATCTGCATTTGATTTTCTTCCAGTGCATCCAATGCCATGTCATGTGATACAGTAGTTGTGAGAGGCGGGAGCGACCTGCCCTGAACCCATGTTGCCCTGGATTGTGCAGATTTTGGGAATCCAGGTGATTTGCAATCCTGCTTCTTAGCACTCTTTCAAAGATTTTTATGATGTGGGACGTCAGAGCTATTGGTCTATAGTTCTTGCTAATGTTTTGCTGCCACATTTATGGAGTGGGGCTATATCCGTTGTCTTAAATGATGTGGAAATTTTTCACCCATGTCCAAGCTCCTCCCACAGTGTATTTAGGGCACGCGAGAGGGGGTTTCTTGCAGTTCTTAATGAAAACAGAGTTCCATGAGTTGGGCCCGGGGCTGAGTTGTCAAGGGGCATGTTGTCAATGGCTTTTTTTGAAATCTATCTGATTTAGGGTAATGTCGGAAATCTGGGATACATTTATGGAGTTTTGAGGCTCATTCATTTGGGTCGTCGATCCTCAGCCCGATTAGTGGTTCACTAAAACACAGAGTCGTACTGGGATTTCAATTTTTCACTCATTTCCTGTTGTCATCTGTGTAAGTCCCATCCTGTTGAGTAAGGGCCCGATACTAGATGTGGAGAAACTTCTGTTTTGTATTACATTTGTCGTTTGATGCACTATCGGAAATCGGCTACACTGAATTTTTCCCCACCTAGGCCAACGACAAAAATTAACTCAAAAGTTAAAAAAAAAAAAAAAAAATCCAACTGAGTGAGAGCGGGGTACCTCGCTGGCCACTCCACACGCCTTTACGTGCAGTCTAATGACTACATGGCTCCAGGCGTAAAACACACATGCAGAATTTCCTCAGCCTTGCATAATCATCGTTAATGTTACTCAAGTTTATTTTTATGCCCTTCCTTCTAAAAACCAGAGCCCTTTAATATTTATACATATATATATATATATTTTTATATATATATTATTTTAATAAAATATATATATTATATATATATTTAATATATATTTTAATGTATATATATATATATATATATATATATATATATTAAAATTATATATATATTAAAATATATATAATATTATCAAGGAAAAATGAACAATCATTGTTCCTTGATAATGTGAGTAGTCACGAAAGCGATTGGAATTTTCTTTTCTTTGACGTGGTTTTTTTGCATATTCTGAAATCACCTGTTTATGTGATCTTATTACACACACACACACACACACACACACACCACCACACACATATATATAAAATATTATATATATATATTTTATATATATATATATATATATATTTTATTTTTATAATTATTATATTATTATCACACTGGCCGATTCCCACCAAGGCAGGGTGGCCCGAAAAAGAAAACTTTCCCATAAATTCACTCCATCGCTGTCTTGCCGAAGGGTGCTTTACACTACAGTTTTTAAACTGCAACGTTAACACCCCTCCTTCAGGGTGCAGGCCATGTACTCCATCCCCAGGACTCAAGTCCGGCCTGCGGTTTCCCTGAATCCCTTCATAAATGTTACTTTTTCTCACACTCCAACAGAGTCAAGTTTAAAAACCATTTGCCCCAAATACCATTCATCCCCATTCACTCCTATCGAACCCGCTCTTGCACGCATGCGGGAACCCAACCCCCTCCCCCCCCCCCCCCCCCCCCCCCTTCCCCCTTTTTCCCTTTCCCTTTCCCTTTTTGGGAAAAACCCTTTCCCGCCCCACCCCCCAAACCATTTTTAATCTTGGTGATTTAAATTTAAAGGATACAAAAGGGAAAAGAATGTGGGCAAATAATGTTATAGCTAAAAAGAACCCCGGAGGTTTAGCGCAGTGAAGGTCACACACACAAGAGCTATAAGTCTCTGCAAAAAACCCCCCTTAAACCCGAGATAGAGGGAGCCAAAAGCCTGGGAAAAACACAGGGACCTTATCTTCAAAACTAAGGGGCCTGTTAAGAGAATAAAAATATAAAAAAACAACAAATTTCCCCCGGTTCAAAAATCTAATCGAAGCCCAGACGTACATGTTTGGGGGGCCTAAACCCGCAAAAAGCTTGTACCTGTGAAGGGTTTCACAAAATACAATTTAAACCAACAAAAACCCTTTTCAAGGGGCCCAAGGAAAAACCATTTTTCCCTAAAAAAAAACATGTTGGGAAGATGTCAAAAATGACATGGAAAAAACCCAGTCCCTTAAAAAGGATCAACTTTTGGTGGGCCAAAGCTGTTCTGGGGCATTTCCCTAGAAAAAAGAAGGCAGGGGGAAAAATTTGGAGAGAAAAAGACGCCCCCCTCTACAGAAGGGGACGAAGAGCCCACTGAGCCCTCAGGAGTGCTAGAATATCTTTTAATAAAAGGGGGGCGCTGCCCCGGGAAGGGGAAAAACCTATCGAATTTAAGCAAAATGACTTTTAAACGGGAAACCCAGGAGAGGCAGGAGGAGTTTTAAAGCTTTAGTGAAATTGAAAAAAATTAAAATATTTCTTTTCATATGCCAAAAAAAAAGGGCAAACACCCATCTAGTACCCGGGCCCCTACTCAAAACAGGAGGGGACTTTACAAGAGGGGAAAAACAAGGAAATGGTGAAATATTAAAAACCCGTAGGGCTCGTTTTTTGTAAAACCACTAATCGGTTGGGGTTCGACGCCCCAAATGTTTTTCTTCATGAACGACCCCTAAAAATCCTTTAAATTTGTATGCCAGTTTTTCCAAAACATTCCCCAAAAATAAAGTAGATTTGGGAAAAAGCCTTTGACAACATCCCTATGACTCACCCCCGGCCCAAAACCGTGGAACTTTGTTTTCATTAAGAACTGCAAAAAAAACCCCTTGGGCGTTCCCCAAAGTACACTGGGGGAGGGGGGAAAGCTCGGCCCATGGGTGAAATTCCACAGTCATTTAAAACAAGGATATACCCCCAAATCCAAAAAAGGGGCAGCAAAATTAGCAAAGAACAAAAGCCCAATAGCTCGGGCGTCCCCCCCACACCCAAAAAAATTTTGAAAGAGTGCTAAGAAGCAGGTTTAAAAAAATTCCCTTTTTTTCCCAAATCTGCAAAATCGGGGAAAAAGGGTTTTAAGGGGGGTCGCCCCTGCTTCCAACTACTGGTTTCACAGGGACATGGCCTTGGATGAACGGGAAAAAAATTCAGAATCCCAGATTTTATATCCCAAAGATTTCCCAAAAGCATTTGACAAATGCGTCAGGTCGAAATTCCCCATAAAATAGGGGGCTAAAGGAAAAAACTGGGAAATGGGGGCAGGGATCTTAAAACTTCCAAAACAAATCGAACAAAAAGAGTGTGGCAAAAGATTTAAAAATCGGAGGCTGCCTTTAGTGAAGAGCTTTTTTCCACAGGCACAGTACTCCCCCCCATCTTATTCCTTATCCTCATATCAGCATAAAAAAGGGGTAACCCCACAAACACCGTTCATCCTTTTTTGGATGATACTAGGATCTGCTGGGCTGGCATTGCTGAGGACGCCGGGGAAAACCCCCAAGCGATATAAACAAAATTTTCCCGGGGCAAAAGTAAACAATATGTGTTTTAATGAGGAAAATTCCCAAACTTCCCCTTTTTGGAAAAAATGGGGGAGATAATAACTGAACCCGGGGTATATATGATCGGCCATCAATTGAGCGGGAAAAATTTAAAAGGAAGGGGCCTGGGGGTAGTAATGTCTGAGGGAAACTCACTTTTAAAAATCACAACAGTGCCACGATCGCACGTGCAAAGAAATGATAGGATGGATAATGAGAACTTTCAAAACGAGAGTTTCCCAAAAGCCATGATGATCCTTTTAAAATCACTTGTTCTCTCTAGGATGGAATACTGCTGTACATTAACATCTCCATTCAAAGCAGGTGAAATCGCAGATGTAGAGAGTGTACAGAGATCCTTTACTGCACGTATAAGTTCTGTCAAGCACCTTAACTACTGGGAAACGCTTGGAAGCACTTGACTTGGTACTCTTTGGGGAACGCAGGGGGGAGAGATATATCAAAATTTTTACACTTGGAAAATCTTGGAAGGAATGGTCCCAAATCTGCACACAGAAATCACTCCCTACGAAAGTAAAAGACTGGGCAGGCCCGATGCAAAATGCCCCCAATAAAAAGTAGGGGCGCCTTTTGGTACACTAAGGGAAAACACCATAAGTGTCCTGGGCCCAAAACTTTTCAACAGCCTTTCCCATAAGCATTAGGGGAATTGCCAATAAACCCCTGGCTGCCTTCAAGAGAGAGCTGGACAGATCCCTAAAGTTAGTGCGGATCAGCCGGGCTGTGGCTCGTACGTTGGACTGCGTGCGGCAGCAGTAACAGCTTAGTTGATCGGCCCTGATCCATCGGGAGGCCTGGTCATGGACCGGGGCCCGCGGGGGCGTTGATCCCCGGAATAACCTCCAGGTAACCTCCAGGTAACCTTTTCGAGGACGACCCCTACCCCGCCTTCCTCCTCTACAGATTTAAATGGTCTCCATGTCGTTCTACTTGATCCATTCTTCTAAATGACCCAAAACCCCCTCAACAACCCCCCTTCATGTATATATAAATATATATATTTATATATATATATATATATATTATATATATATATATAAAATATAAAATATATATTATATATATATATATTAAAATATTTTATATTATTATATATGTAATAAAATATATATTATATATAATATATAATATTTTATATAAATATATATATATAAATATATTTCTATATTTTATATTTTTTATATATAAATTATTATAAAATATATCTATTTTTTATTTTTAAATATTTAAAAATAATATATATATATATATATATATATATTTTTGTTTTTCTATATATTATTTTATATTAATATATATAATATAAAAATAATATATATATATATATCTATAAAAATATAAAATATATATATATTTTATTATATTTAATAATGAAATAAAAGATCACGGGAAACAGGTGTTTTCCCGGGAATATGAAAAACAACCCCCTGGGAAAAAAATAGAGAAATTCCAAGCGCTTCGTGTTTAAATTAAAATTGTCAAGGAACAACCCCTTGAAAATGTGGTAGTCCCGAAACATTGGAATTTCTCTTTTTTTTCACATTTTTTTGTTTTGCATATATATATATTATATCTATATATATATATAAAAATTTATATATATATATATTATATTTATATTATTATTAAATTATATTTATATATATATATATATATATTTTATTTTTTCTTTTTTTTTTTCAACAAGTGGGCCCCTTTTCCCCGAGGCAGGGTGCCCCAAAAAGAAAAAAAACCCCCGAAAAAAAAAAAAATTTTTCATCACCCAAAAACACTTTCACCACACTCGAAAATTATCACGTTTTTGCAGAGGTGCTCAAAATAAAACAGTCTAGAAGCTTTAACTATAAAGATACACAACTTTTCCCCCCAAACTGCCCAAAATCCCCAAAAACCCCCTTAAAGTCAGGATTGTAAAATTCCCCCTTTCCAGGACTCAAGCCCATATATTTAAAAATAACGGTTTCCCCGAATCCCTTTACTAAAAAAATTACCCCGTCACCCCTCCCCCCAACCCGATCATCAGGTCCCAAGTTTTATCCTATAATTTATTTTATATATATATATATATATATTTTATTTTTATATATATTTATAATATATATATATATAATAATATATATATATATTTATATTATAATTATATATATATTTTAAAAATTTATATTTAAATATATATATATATTTAAAATATATATATATATATTAAATTTAAAAAAGAAAATTTCCCGATAAAACCGGGCCCTTTCGCTTTAAAATGACTCAGTGTTTTAAAGACTCCAGATTCGTAAAATAAAACCCGGTTTAGTCATTCTGTATTACTACTTTGAAGGGGAGGGAAAAGATTACTGAGTTCCCGTAACCAAAAAATTATACTTTTTGTATACATAATTATTATTGAATAAATTGTCCTTTTTTGAATTAGAGTGAAACCACTTTTCACCCGACAAGGTTTTTAAAAGAAGTTTGGTGGCCCGAATTGAATTTTGTAAAAAAGGGTGAAGGGTTTTGTTTGTATATTGATGGGCAATTTACAATGACTGGCACATCAATTTTATTGGGGAAATTTTAGTCTTCATTTTAAAAGTATATGCTATTATCATCCATTTACTATTTTGCATACGTTGAATGAGCCCCTTGTGCTTATGTTTTATAGTATTAATTAATATTAATATATTAATATTAATATATTATTAGTAATCATTTAACATGTAATTTTTTGAGTAATCCTTTGTACTTATACTTTGTAGCTCGCCAACTTGTGCATTATTTAGTTAAGTATGTATAGTAGGTGCTTGTGCAAACACCCGCGTCAGGATATACTTTTCCCGTTTTGTGAGAACAAAACATTATCATTACATTTTTTTTCTTATTCCCTAGAGAAGGAAAAATTAACTAGGGGGACGTCAGCGGATGCTGAATAATCGAGCGGGTTATCGTATGGCCAAGATAGGAGACGCTTTCCTGTTTCTATACAAGAAATGTCTCAACTACTAAATAATACTGGAGAGAAGAATATGCTAATACATTAGTAAATGGATCAGCATTAAAGGCGCTGAAGAGCTACTGTTCTATTTAAAGTGTTTATTGATAATGGAGTTAAATTTCGCTCAACAAGAGACATATTTTTGTTACTTGCTTTGGGATTGTCAGATATTAATGACAGACACAAATTTCTGTTCTGTTCTATGGCCACAAAAGTCTCATAAATAATGACATGTTTACTCTCCGAATCCAATTATTTCAATGTTGTAAAATATGAAGTGCTCACATGGGGGGGGGGAATTTGCACTCAATATTGGCATTAGTTTTTGAGTTGATTTTTAAACCCCAAAAAACTGGATAATAATCATTTTGAAGTACAAGGGATTTAAATTATTTCCCCCTATAAAATTTTCATATAAATATTACCATAAAAACTTATTGGCTATAAATTGACCCAACGGATTATGTACATTCAACTGAGTTGATTCCGGTGATTGGGATACAAAATGATTTTTTTTTAAAAATACTAAAAACCTTTGGGGGTCTTTATTTAAAACTTATTTTAAAGCTTTTAAAGCATCTGTGTAAAGAATTACCTCAAAAACCATAAAAAATTTGATTTTAAGATTTTTTTAAAGTTTTTGGTTGCAAAGGGGGTCAAAATTCCCAAATTCTGGCGATTTGCTTTTTTGAGTGCAATGTACTTTTGGACCATCCGAATATATTGATGTAAGTTACTGGTGTCTAAAAAATTTTTAAAACATTGTTTCTCCTTCCCCCTTCAGTATTTTAAAATTAGTTTTCTTCTTCCCTTAATGACATATAAACAGATTGAAGTAGAATGGGTAATGATTTTTCGTACAAAAAGACGTTTTTTTTTCCAGTGTTTCTAATTTTCTTGTGAAAATGCCTGGATGTTTAACATACCCCAAATTGAAAATAAAGAAATTGATTTAAAAAGTATCTTAAGTTATAAAGCCAGTAAATTTAAAATGAATGATTAAACTTATCAAATCTTTGATCTATGGAAAAGGGTAGAAAAACTGGTAGAGCAATTGGGAAAGGGTCGCGTATCAGCCCTCCATTTTTAATATAATTTTATATATTATTATTATATATATAATTTTTATATATATATTTTATATATATTATTTATATAATATACATATTTATTTAATAAAATTATATATATATATATATATTTTAATATATATATAATTTATATATAATTATATTATATTAAAATTTTATATATATATATATATTTATATATTATATAATTATATATATATTATATATATATATATATAATTTTATATATTTATAAGCGGGTGGCCGATCGTGAAAAAGGTTCTTGCCAACTGCTTTGGGGGCAAAACCAGCAGGGGTTGCCCGTCTCCGGCTGTGGCGAAAATCACTCTGGGACTTCCCCCCCAAAAAGTTTCCCATTGCAATGGAACGCGCGCCCCCCCGTATTTTCAGTGGCTTGCGCCTTGCGCCCCCTTTTACATGAAAAACGTGATTTGCGGTGAAGCGCAAGCAGACCAATCGGTCTACATGGTCTTAAACTGTTTAAACCAAGGGTGGCGCAAACACAATGAGGTCAACAACATCATCAAAAAGAACCTTTCTCAGCTGGATCCCCCAGAGGAGCCCCCATCACTAGCAGCCCAAAATACCCCCAACTCAGCAAACAGCTTGACGGGATCACCACTATCCCTTTGGGAAAATGCAAGCTCTTACAGGGACTATACCTGGTGTCCATACTGGGTTACAAACCCATATCCATCACAGTGTGGGGCGACAGGGGGGAGCTGCTGACCCCGGGAGGAGTACAAATCCAAGTCGGGACATAAACCAAAATATCAATTGTCCCAGTGGGACGGAGACCCTTGGGGTATGGGAAAAAAAAAGCCACACGTTTCCTTAAAAAAATTGGGGTCCAGATCATCGAACACCACCGGGACCCAAGGGCAGCCGTTTTCATGTTCCAGCGCCTCAGCGTAGTCATCCAGAGGGGAAATGCTTGCTGCATACTTGGCTCGCATTTTGCCTCGGAGGAGCTGGAGGAAATTCATGATCTCTGATACATTATGCCATTGTATTCATGTTTGTTTTCTCTGTAAATGTATTCTGTTTATTAATAAATGTTCACATAGAATATAAAATATATAGGGGGTGGTAGGAGAAGAAAATATTCAAACAGCTCCGGGGAAAACCTTGAGTTTTCCCTGAGGTACGTTATTGTCTTCTCTGAGGAAGAGGGTCCCCTTTTCCAGTTATAGAGGTGGTACTTCCGTGACTACTCACATTATTAAAAATTTGTGAGTAGTCACGAAAGCGCTTGGAATTTTTCTATTCTTTCACAGTGGTTGTTTTGCATTTTTTCTGAAATCACCTGTTTACGTGATCTTATTGCATATATATATATATATATATATATATATATATAAAATTATATAAAATATATATATATATATATTTTATATATATATATAATATATATATATATATATAAAATATATATATATATATAAAATACACATATAATATAAATATATATTATATATATAAATATAAAATATATTTTAAAATATATATATATATATATATATATATTATATATGATATATATATTTATATATATATATATTTATTTTATATATATATATATATATATATATATATATAATATATATATATATATTTTTCTAATTTTATTTTTTATATCTGCAATATTCGTAAGAAGAAAAACCCAGGTTTAATCATTCTCTATGGGTGTTAATCACCCTCATACCGATACAGAAACTAACCAATACTACATGTGTATATATTGAATAATCTGTCACTTTAAATATTAGGGTAACATCAGTATATTATATGGTAATTTTACAGAAGTTTATTTGAACCTGAACTGTAGTAAAAGTTGAAGGAATTTTGTTTGTCAGGCTGACATCAGTTTACACATTTATGCATATTAATTTTGATAAATTTTATTCTTCTTTTTAAAAGTATATGCTATTATCATCCATTTATTATTTTCCATACGTAGAATGAGCCCATGTGCTTATGTTTTATTGTATTAATTAATATGTGATTTTTTTTGCCTTTAATAATCAACTGCTAGTAATCATTTAACAGATATTTATTTTGAGTAATCCTTTGTACCTATACTTTGCAGCTCGCCAATTTGTGTACATATATTCAGTTAATTATTTATAGTAGGTGCGTGTGCAAACACCCGCGTCAGGATGTACCTTTTCGTTTTTTGACGAAAACAACAATTACCATTATATTTTCTTCTTTTTTATTCCGTAGAGAAGGAAAATTTAGCTAGGGCACGTCAGCGGATGCTTCATCATCGAGTGGGTTATCGTATAACCAAGATAGGAGACGCTTTCCTGTTTCCAAACAACACTGCACAACTACTAAATAATACAGGAAGTTAGGAGAATTATATGTTGATATTTTAGTAAAAGAATCAGCTTTAAAGGCGCTGAAGAGTTACTGTTCTATTAATGTGTTTATTGATAATAGAGTTAATTTCATCCAACAAGAAAAAACATACTGTTCTCTGCTTTGGGAGTGCCAAATATTAATGACAAGAGCAATTTTAATTTTTCTTAACAGATAAAGTGTTTTCAGGGCCCCTTTTCTTCACAAATCAACTCCTATTACTGTTTAATGGCCAAAAAAAAAAAATTTTCTCATAAATAAGACAGTTTAAACTC
>NW_026510270.1:0-12409 GCF_026875155.1 Cherax quadricarinatus | reverse complement strand
ATTTGGGAAAAAACTAATTGCATCGTCTTTAAACATCTCTTTCCTTCTCTGATTCGACTGAAGAATTTTACTGTGAGTCGAAACACTTGGAACAAGATTTTTAAAAAGTTGCACACGTGTCTTATAAATTTTTTTTGGCATGATACCCTGTATCATACTCGACAAAGGACCTTGTGGGGAAGCTTTTCTACCTTTCCTAAAAAGATAATTGGGGTGGTATCTTGGCTACGTTATTCAAAAGGGACAAAGATTAAAAACTACTGCAACCTCAGATCCCTGATAACAGCTTTTAAAAACCCCAAAAATTTCACAACCCAAACCCAAAACGCCAGATCAAACCCAGGAGACCACTGGTGACCGGGTTAAGTCTTTTCATTTATTATCACGTTAGCCTTTCCCCTTCGTCTTGGGGGTTTTTTACCCAAAATTTAAATATTTTAAAACAAACCAACAAAAATGATCTAGTCGACTACGAAGGGCGGGGCCGGGAGCTGACCACCCCCTGCCCACAACTGGGTGATACAACATATTTGGGGAACGTTCAGTTTCAGAAAGGCACAAAGAAGATTGTTCCTGTTAAAAATTTTTCGAAGATTTAGGACTAAGTCTTTATTTTTTTAAAAAAATTTGGGAAAAACTCTACCTGATCCCTCCCTGCGGAAAGTTCTTTAATAATGCCCAAGTTTGTAGGGATCTTGCCTATTTTCCTCCCCCCTGACTTTCCTCTCTCTCCTCTCTCCCCTTTCTTAAATAAAAAAATATATAAATTTATTATTAAAAATATAATATATATATATATATATATAAAAATATAATATATATTTTTTAATATATATAAGTGCCGAAAACGAAAAACGGGTCAATTAGCAAGAACCCTTTTAAAATTTAAGTCCTTTCAAAATTTTTCTTTTATACTTTAAAGATATTTTTTTCATTAAATGTTAAAAAAAAAAATTTTTCTTTTTGGGAAAACCAAAAAAATCTTAGAAACTTACCTAACCTTATTACAAAAAGAGCAAATTTATTTAGCCTAACCCCCCTAAATATATTTTAAATACTTTACAATAATTTAACTAAAGAAACACAAACAAAAATATTTTTTTTTTGTTTGCTTCAAATGATTTGGCGAAATTTTTGCATCACAAAATTTTTTTCTTGTCCATATGGGAAGATGGGGTTTCTATTTAAGCCAAGATCGCAATTTTGCCATTCGGCATGACAATATTTTTAAAAATTAAAATATATAAAAATATATTTATATAATATATATATTATAATATTAAAATATATATATTATATAATAAATTGGCAGATGTTGCAGTGTTGGGGTAGGGGGTAGGTTATGAAAGCTGAGAGTTTTTACGAGGTAGTGAGGGCCAAGTTTTAAATTTAGGAAAAAAGGGAAATTTTTCCCGTAAAAGTAGGCCTTAGACAAGGAGTGTGATGTCACCCTGGTTTTAATATTTTTAAATGGGGTTTAAGAGAAATAAAGCAGGGTCTTGGCAAGGGGGTGGAGTTAAAAATAAAGAAACACAACAAAGTGGGGTTTTTCACAGTTGCTCTTTTCTGATACCGTGCCTTGGGGGGATTTTTGAAGAGAATTGCAGATGGTGGATAATTTGGAGGGGGCAAAAAAAAAAATTAAAAGGTGAATACGGAAAGAGAAGGTTAGAGGGAAAAAAAAAGATAGGGGATGAAAGATTGGGTATCAGATTGGAGGGGGGAGTATGGAGGAGGGGAATGTATTCAAATTTGGGAGTGGACGTGCGCGGGTGGGCTATAAAATAGGGGAATCATAGAATTAGAGGGAAAAGGTGAGGGTGCACTTAGGAGTCCTGTGGAGACAAAAAACTTTGTCCTTGGAGGCAAAGAGTGGGGGGAATGTATGAGATGTAAGTTTACCAACGCTCTTATATGATGGGTGTGAAGCATGTGGGTGATGAAATGTTGCAAGACGAGGAGAAGGGGCTGGAGGCAGCGAGATTCATGGGTCTGCGGGCAATGTGGGTGTGAATAAATGCAGAGAATTCGTATTTTGGAAGTTAGGAGGAGGTGCGGGATTACCAAAACTGTTGTCCAGAGGGCTGAGGAAGGGTTGTTTGAGGTGGTTTCGGAACATGTAGAGAGAATGGAGCGAAACAGAAATGACTTCAAGAGTGTATCAGTCTGTAGTGGAAGGAAGGGAGGGGTAGGGGTCGCCTAGGAAAGGTTTGGAGGGAGGGGTAGTTTTATTTGAGTTTCTGGAGAGAGTTTCCGGGGTCAACGCCCCCCGCGGCGGCCGTCTGTGACCAGGCCAGGCCTCCTTAGGTCAGAGTCCCCAGGATGCACCCACACAAGTCGTACTAACACCCAGGTACCCCATTTTACTGATGGGAACATAGACAACAGTGGAAAGAAACACGTCCAATGTTTCTACTGCTGGCTGGAACGAACCCTAGCCCTCACCGTGTTGAAGCGAGAAGCGTTTAACCACACCAGGCCCACCAGGTTTATGTGTGCGAGGGGCTTTGGACTTCCAGCAGGCATGCGTGAGCGTGTTTGATAGGGTAAAGGGAGAAAAAATTGTTTTTTTTACTTGACGTGCTGTTGGAGTGTGAGAAAAAAAAACTTTTATGAAGGGGTTCGGGAAAAACCGGCGGGCCCGGGATTAGCCCTGGAGAGGGGAAGAAGTGCCTGCACCTGAAGGGGGGGTTTTAAATGTTGAGTTTAAAAATGTAGTGTAAAGCCCCCTTCTGGCAAACGTGAGGAGTGAATTTGAGGGAAAATTTTTTTCTTTTTTCGGGCCACCCTGCCTTGGGGGGGAATGGGCCCAGTGTGTAAAAAAAAAAATATATTTTATTTAAAAATTATATAATTAAATATATATATATATATATATATATAAATATATTTATATTTTTATATATATTATTTATATATAATATATATTTTAATAATATTTTTATATATATATTATATATATATATATATAAAAATATATTACATAATATATTTATTTTTTTTTATATTAATTAATTATAAATTTAAAATATAAATGTGTGTGTGTGTGTGTGTGTGTGTGTGTGTATGTTACAAAACTTTGTCTTACGTCCGGCAGGACTTCCCCAAAAAATGAAATCCCCAGCAATTTTCGCCGAGTTGACATTTCTTGTCCACATGTTTCATGGCGTACTGAATATATTGTATCCTAATTATTTTGCGATAAATGGTTATACCAAAAATTACAGTTTCAAAAAAAGTAGTAGGGAGATATACCTAGCTAGAATATATTGGCCAGGTTATCTTTTTACCTTACCCAGGGATTTAACGGCCCCGGTTTTTAGCAGCGATTCCAAACCCCCATTTAGTAGATGATCGCGTCTCTAGCTCTTGTTTTCACCCAAAAACTTTTAATTAATTTTGGTGTGTGTGTGTGACATTTATCCCTTGTACATGTTTTGCAAATTAAAAAAAGGCGATAACAAAAGAATTTTAACATTTTTTATTTTTCTCGGGAGGTGAACTTTAGTTTAGAACGGCCCGTCATTTACACCCCAAATACAATTTCCACATCCTTATTGTGTACATAATTGTATATTATATTATATTTTATATAAATTTATAAAATATATATTATATATAATATAATATAATATATATATATTTTTAATATTTTTAATAAAATATAATTTTTATAATATATTATTATATATATATTTATTTTTTAAAATTTATTATATATATATATAGTATTTATTATTATATATATATAATATATATATATTTTATATATATATATATATTAAATATTTATTATAGATACTGTCACATAAGTGGTTTAAAAAATTTTCATTGAATACGAATCTGGGTGTTTGGGGGCTCTCATGTGTTTTGGGGGGAGGGGGTAATTAAGGAAAACCAGATTTCTCTGTCTTTATAATTCCTCCACCTGGAAAGTCTCGACCGTAGTTGGAAAAGACATAATTAAATTGCAGCAAGTCGTCTGGGACCTCCGAGAAGTGGGGAAGGCAAGAATCCAATAAACAAGGGGACGACTTCCTGGAACAAGTTTTTTGGGGAGGGTTTTTGATGTGGGAAAGTTAGAGGTGAGGATACTGAGAGAGACGGGAACTCCCTTTTTTAATTGATGGAGACAGAAAAAACACACAATCACACCCACACACTCATATAGATGGGGGGGACATGATAACGCCATACAAAAACTGAGAGGAATTGACAAGGTGGACAAAGACGGTGTTCCAGAGATGTACACAGCAACAGGGGACAAAATTGGAAGTTAAAGACACGATAAAATCCAGGGATTTTAGGAAGTACTTCTTCACCCACAGAGTTTTTGTTTGGGAAGCGATGTAGTAAAGGCAGGATATACTAGCTTTAAGAGAGGTATGATAAAGCTCCGGTTAGGGAGAGTGCCCTTTAGCGCCAGTGAAGAGGCAGGGCCAGGATTGGAATCAAACCCTCAACTAAAACTAGGGAGTACAATAGGTGAGAAAACCACACACTGCAGGGGGGTACATAGTAGATGGTACACATTATCCCAAATTTAAAAAAAAAGTGCAGGAAGGGGGTTTTGGGGACTAAGGTGCTGCGTTGAAAATAAATTTAACAATCTGGAAAGTTTTTACTAGTTTTTACTGATTGAAAAATACCTGGTAAACTTTTGAATTCGTTAAAAAAACCTGTAATTATATCTGTAAAGTAATTATACAAAAAACTGTTGAATAAAAAATGGATGGAGAGTAACATTTCCCAAAAAACCTTTGCAGTGCTATCAAAAATACAAAGAAACTGGGTTATTGTGTTTACCAGAGATATAAATGATAATTGTTCAAATAACAATGGTGAAAACGACCAATTTTCACAATTTTATACAATTTAGTAAAGTTAGAAGAGAAATATCACTTTTTTTTTTATATAGAAATATCAAGAATAAAAAGAAAACGCTGTTATGTAAGCAATATCACGTGTAGTGTTATGTTTATACAAAATAACACCGGTGTACGAAGATCAAGTGTTTAACACAATAACACCAGAAAAATGATACACAATAAAGGGAGTTACAAATGGAAAATATAGAGTTCGTTTTATGAACGAAAATGCAGAAAAAAAACTCATATAAAAAGAGGAAAAAAATATGAAATTTAAATAGAGAATACGAAGAACAAACAGTCGGCCTCCCTGGAGGTTAGGTAGGGAGTTCCTCTCTTTGACTGGCCTGTTCTACCTACCCGGGGGGGTGTATTTACTGGGGGCAGATTTCGTGTGTCCCCCCTGTAATTAAAACTGCTCGTTTACTGTATTTCAACACTTGTGTTTTAATATCATATGGGTCAGGGCTCCATGGGTTTTTCTGCATTTGTAAGGGTTTAATTCCCCTCTGAGGAAAGCTGTGTTTGGGGGTTTTTACAGCTCTCAACGTCCCCCAAATGTGGGGGATTAATTCCGTTTTTTTTTTTTCCCCTTTTTTTATATGATAATTTTTGTAAATAACTGGGAGTGTGGATCACATTTTAACATTTCTAGAAGTGCAACACTGAGGGTAAACCGTTGTTCTGAAAAACTTTTTTGTGCTGTTTCTGCATTGCCTTTTATCATACTAATAACGAGAGAGACAGTATTAATGAGACCTGATGTTTTGTGTTAATTATTCAAATTCACTTTTCTGAATCACTTAAGAACACTTTTTTAACTACAAGTCCCGTTGAAATAAACAGATTTTATAATTTTAACTGTTTTTTAATGTTTATTATAGGCTGTATTTACACATACTTATTTGTTTTCCACTTACATGTGTGAGCAACATTCAGCTTCTTGAAAGTCGTCAAGATTCAAATAGATTTAGTGATTTAGTATACTGAAGAAGAACCATCCTTAGTTTTTTTCATGTTTCTCAAATTTTTTGTGTTGCCTTACCTTTTAATTACTCCGCATGACAGATTTGTTTCATAATTTTCATCAGTAGAGAATGTGTCGAAGATTTCTTTCAGTTAGGAATAAGCAATTTGCTAAACTTTCTCTGGTCTGGGTTTCTTTCCCCTTGTTTTAAATCTTTGGAATTTTGGGGGGACGATTTTTCTATTTTCAAACACATGAAGTCTTGTTGTTTAATGTTTTTTTTTTTTTTTTCTCATTAATCTCATATGGATGTTTTTTTTAGGTTACTAATCAATAATGTTAGTAAAATTAAACCAAAAAATTGAAAAATTTTCAGAATTTCGTCTTTTCTCTTAGATAAAATATTAAAAAGTTAAATTTTATTTAATCAAGGGGAAAGGGGGCTAAAAACCCTTTGGGTTTTACAGCGCCCGGGGGGGGGGGATGTTTGGGGAAAGGGATTCAGGCTTAATTCGGGGAACTGGGCCAGATCCAATTCCCCCAAATAAGAGCCCCTCACCAACATCAAGGAACCTTCCTTGAGGGGATTAAGAGTTCAGTCATTTTATTTTCAGTTAAATGAGGTCGGAAACTTTATTAAAACGATGTTTTTCCAAAAATTTTTTATATTGGGATTTTTATATTTCTTCCCCGGTTGTGGCAAACTTCTTGTTATTATGTTTTTTGCTTTTACAGCATTCATTCAATTTCTTCCTCCCCATTCTTCAGCGTCCCCGGGGACTGACTTCCCAGCTCCCGGACTCAAAAATGGCAATGGTTTTTCCCGAACACTTATAATGACAACTTGTTTCCACTCCACCCCGTCAATTTTAAGTAAACCCCCTTGCTTCCGCTCCTCATATTTAAACACGCTCAAAAAGCCTGCTGTAATCCAAAACCCTAGCACTCAAAATCTCCCTTACCCCCCCCCTCCCCAAATTTTTCCCGGGTTGGAGGGAGTAATTTTCTTGTATAAATTATTACTAAGAGGGAAAGCCAAGACTCGTTTTCCCGAGGTTCGTCGTCTTAGTTTCAATCCAGCACTTACTACAGTACTGAGAGTGTGTTTTTCTAGTTCCTTAAAAAAACAAAGCTCTCCCCGGGGTGGAGACATGAGGGGTGAGATCCCAGGGGTTAAATTTGGATTCTATTGAAATGTTTTATTCCTTTATTCGAGTTTAAGATCATTAAAAAAGTTTTTAGACGGAGCAAGGCTGGGTTTCATTTTAACTACTAGTGGGGGAAGGGTAACCTCCTAGATTGCGCAGTAACCCCGGGTACCCCCTAGTAAAATCTTTTTATTTGGGGCACTAGTTATCGCCCTTATAGCACAGCGGTGGGCCGCGGGTTGTAGATCAGTAAAATATGGATAGGCATTTTGAAAAATATCGGGGCACTGATCGACAATTGGTGTCTGAAGCAAAAGCGAAGCAAAAAAAGGTTACGGGACTGGTAGTTAACAGTGAAGCGTGAGTAGAGCGGTTCTGGGAGACATGTGAAAAGGTAAACCAAATTTTATGCACTCGTGGGGAAACGAAGAAAGAAACGGGAAATATGAAAGATGTCACGAAAAATTGGATGTCAAAGAAAAAGAGTGGGGGTATAAAAATTAAAAACACGTGTCAACATTGGGTATCTTTATTGAGGAGTTTACCAAACCAGTGGCTTTTTTCAAAAAGTTTTAGGCATAAATAGAAAACAGTAGAACTAATACAAAAAATAAGGCAATCAGTCCCTCAGCCTTTGGGAGTTTAGTTTCACAGCATCGTGGGGGAGGAAATCTGGAGCAAAGGAAGGGAACGGCGGTTAATAGGCGTCTGGGATAAGGACGTTAGCAGACGAGGGCTAGCATCGAGGTGGGATTCCCTTGGAAGTAGGTCCTACCCAAAGGGGGGGGTTTGTTTAGCACCCTGAAGAGGTCTTGTAGATGTCCCCTGACCAAGAAAACCATGATGTGCAGTGTCTGACAAGTTTTGGAAGGGCAGGTATAAAATCCGAAAAAATGAAATTTAAAACAGTTGCAACATCTATAACCTATATAACCGCCATCTTCTTGGCTTTTTCTCCCAAACTCCCCCCACCCCGACGCGGAACACTAACTCCAAGGTGGGGACGATTTGCCTTATCTTTTTTATTATTTACTGTCTTCTAATTTGTCCCCAAATCTTATTGATAAAGTCCCTGGATGGCGAAAAGCTACAAAAAGAATCCAATGTTTCCTGTCTAAAATTTCATATTGTCCGTATTTTAAAACCTTTCTTGACGAGTGGGGGGAGCTTTTCACCAGACGTGGGGCTGATGGAGTCAACATTGTCCAGGACTAATATTACAGTGGGGAAATTTTGGGCCCTTAGTTTCTGTGGTAAAACAACCCGGCAACAAACGCGAGAAAGAGGGGTGTGAAAAAATTAATCGTTTCATTTACTAGACGGGGGGGATGGTAGTGCTCTACTGGGGGAACTTTCCCCAGTACAATCAGTGTTGCTCCTCTACTTTAGGTATTATACCCCCGGGATAAGGGGATGCCCCCTGAACCAAACTTGTTCATAAAAACATAAAGTATAGTAAATGAACATGCGTAGGCCTACTGCCCTTATAGTCCTAACTATACATGACCTCACCCAACACAACAAAAACAAAACTTTCACTAAGCCATACACAAAAATACATATCAGACGCTCTCCTTACAAAACAATTTAAACATTTAAATTTAACCATACACATAATACATATAATACACTCATCCATACACAACATATCAAAAATTTTTCACTAAGCCATACACAATAATACAATACATGACGCTCATCCAAAAACCACAAATTCTAAACTTTCACTAACCCATACACAATAATAATGACACTCATCCATAAACAATAAATATAACGTACACTCATACACAATACTAAAACATTGTATAAATCATACATAACTGTACATTTTACATACAAAAAACATAACAGAAAACATAAAAACCTGAAAAACAATAAACAAGGTTTAAAATTTTTTCAATTTCTAACATACATAATAACATGCTTATATATTCTGAAATTAAGCACATAAATTTTCTGTATTTCCCTTACTATCTCTACTGTATTGTTTAATTTTTAAAACCACTATGGGGACGAGTACGGAATGTCTATGAGAATGTTGTCACATTATGTCCATGGTGTTAGACAGGGGTTTCGGGTGAATGTGGTGTGCGCATGTATGTGAGAAAAGAAATTGTGTACACTGTTGTTTAATGTTGCGTATTTGCATACCTGGGATTGTGTGTGTGTGTGTGTTATGCATACAAATGTTTTATAATGGTGTTTGTGTAAGGTTTTTGGTTAAAACTTTTTTAAATGTACGTGAAAACACTTAAAAACGGTATATTTTGGGTGTTAGCCTTTGAGTGTAAAAAGCAAAAAACGAATAAATAAATAAAAATGAAAAAAGTGTAATGGTGAACAGTTTTTTATGGAGGAGACAAGGTTTTTCAAAAACTTTGGGAATTTAATTTATATTAAAAAAAACTCTCACAAAACTTTGAAACTCCCAAAAAAAGTAAAAAAAAAAATTTTTACTTGGTATAAATTAAAATGTATTAAAAGGGTTTCCCAAAAATTTTATTAATTTGCCTCTCCTGGGTGGCCGAGTGTGTCGAGCTTCGTCTCCCACTGACCCCACGGTCCAGGCAGTCTTGGTGAGTGTAATTACTGGACGCAGTTTTCGTGTGTCCCCTCTTGTAATTCCACCCCCTTGAAGTCCAAAACCGTAGACCAGCTAAACAAGAACAAGTTTCCAATCAGCAAGGTCACTGAGGTGCAACCGTGACTCTGGGGAAGTGGGGGAAGGGAGTCCACTCGGGACAAAGTGGGATTCCTGGAGCACTGACCCGGGGAAGGCACCGCCAGACCTTAGGTAAGTGGGAAGGGGAAACATCCGGGATCGAACGGATGGATTCCTGGATAAGTGAGCTTGGGGAAGGTTGTAGTTAAGCTGACCCTTAGGTAAGTGGGGAAGGGGAGACATTGGGACGAACGGATGGATTCCTGATACATAAACCTGGGAAAGGCATGAATACCAGCAGTTGAGGCGACCTGGTAAGTGGAAAGGGAAAAGACACTGGCGGTAGACGGAATGGATTCCTGGATACATGAATTGGGGGATGGAAAGAATACAGGTTGGTAAGGCTGACCTTGGGGAAGTGTGGAAGGGAAATCATCCGGAGGCGGACGGATGGATTCATGGACACATAAAACCTGGGGAAGGCTGGGGGTGGAAGGCAAAGGGAGAGAGACAGGCGATGCTGACCTTAGGGGTAGTGAGAAGGTTAGACATCCGGGGGCCCACGGATGGATTCCTGTACACATGAACCTGGGGAAGGCGAGGGGGGGGGGGACCTTAAAAGACGAACCACGGGCCCCCAAAGGGGCAAGGTCTGGTAACTCAGAGAAAATCTGGGGTGATTGGTCGCAAAAAATAACTTTTCTTTTTTTTTTAATTATTGTTTCGAAAATTGTGTTATTCGAACTTCGCCTTCTGACAGTAGTCACGGGGGTTTATTCTTACCCCAGCCCCGTAACAGTAGTCCGGGGGTGTTATTCCCATTCCCCCCTCCCTTACAGTAGTCACGGGGGGTTTATTCTCATTCCCGCCTCTATGACAGTAGTCACGGGGGTGTTATTTCCCCCACCTCCCTTAAAAAGTAGTCAGGTGGTACTATTTTCCACCCACCCCCCCCTGGCAGTCTCCCCCTTGGTGTGTTTCCCCAACCCACCCTCCCGGGGTCAGGCAGTGTTGTTATTTATGTTCATTCACCAGCAGTGTGTTCATATTGTTCATTAAGGCTCCCAGAATTAAAATTAAAAAAAAATTTGGAAATTTTAGCGCTCCAGTAATCTGTGTTAATGTACGTCTTTTTTTTGTTACTGTTCTTCTGCATACTGTACTGTACTGTTTTTTTTGTGTTGTATGGTCTTGTGTGTTTCTAATTTTTAAGCTGTGTTTTTGTTCTGGTTTCTGTTTTACTGTGTAGTACCGGTCATCTGTGTTTTTTGTCTTACGGTCATCTGTGTTATTTTACTGTATTGGTCTTCTGTGTTTTTTGTACTGTACTGGTCTTTTTTGGTTATTGTACTGTATGGTTTCTGTGTTATTGTATGACTGGGCTTTTGTGTTATTGTACTGTAATGGTTTCTGTGATTGTACTGCTGGTTCTGTGTTACTGTGTAGTAATGGATTGTGTTTCTGTTAGTATGGTCATCTGTGTTTTTCTGTGTAGTACTGGTCATCTGTGTTACTGTGTAGTACTGGTCATCTGTGTACTGTACTGTACTGGTTTCTGTGTTATTGTATGACTGGTCATCGTGTTATGTACGTACTGGTCTTCTGTGTTATTGTACTGTAAGGGGTCTTTGGTTATTGTACGGTCTTCTGTGTTATTGTATGCATGGTTTTCTGTGTTATTGAAATGTATGGTCTTCTGTGTTATTTTCTTTTCTGGTCTTGTGTTATTGTAGATGGTCTTCTGTGTTTTGTACTGTACTGGTCTTCTTGTTTTTTTCTGTACTTTTTCTTCTGTGTTATTGTACTTATGGTCTTCTGTGTTATTGTACGTTGGTCTTCTTGTTTTGTACTGTAATGGTCTTCTGTGTTATTGTCGGGTTTTTCTGTGTTATTGAGACTGGTCTTCTGTGTTATTGTATTTTTCTGGTCATCTGGGGTTATTGTACTGTAGGTTTCTGTGTTTTTGTACTGTAATGGTCTTCTGTGTTTTTTTTTGGGTATTCTTGTTTTTGTTGATGGTTTTCTGTGTTTTTGTATTCGGTTTTTGTGTTATTTTTGATGGTTTCTGTGTATTGTCTGTAGGTCTTCGTTTTATTTTAACGGGGTTTTGGTCTTCTTGTTATTTATGACTGCCCCCTGTTTTTTGGGTTCTTTTTTGGGGTTTTTAACTGTTGGTCTTTTTTTATTTTACGAAAAAGTCTCTGTGTTAGTTTGGTCTTCGTTTTTTTGTTTTGGGTATGGCTTCTTGTTATTGGGGTATTATGGTTTCGTGTTAAATTTTTGACTGGTTTTGTGTTAAAATTGTACCTGTAGGGGTTCTTGTGTTATTGTACGACGGTCTTTTCTTTTTTTGTACTTATTTTTTCTTGTTTTTTTAGGGTTTTGTTTTTTTTGTACTGGTTTTTGTGTTATTTACTTCGGGTTTTCGTGTTATTGTACTGTTCTGGCTTCGTTATTGTACTGTTGGTCTTTTGTTTATTGTACTGTCTTTTTTTGTTTATTTACTTATTTTTGTTTTTTTTACTGTCTGGTCTTTTTTTTGGTACTGTTGGTTTCTGTGTTTTTTCTCCCTTTTTTTCTGGTCTTCTGTGTTATTGTACTGTCGGGTTTCTGTGTTATTGTACTGTCTGGTCTTTTGTTATTGTATGTACGGTTTTGTGTTTTTTGTATGTCGGGTTTTCCTGTGTTTTTGTAGTATTTTGGTCTTTGTGTTTTGTCTTTTTTTGGTTTCTGGTTATTGTCTGTCTGGTTTCTTTTTTCT
>NW_026510269.1:0-14149 GCF_026875155.1 Cherax quadricarinatus | reverse complement strand
GTCACTTGTTTTGGCCGGGGGGGTGGCATGGACCTGCTTCGCATGGGTCAGTAGGCCTGTTGCAGTGTTCCTTCTTTCCTATGTTCTTATCAGTGCTTTATATTTATTTCTCATTGTTTTCTGTATATAAAGCTATAGTTATTCTCTATAAAATGTACTTTTTGTTAATATTTTTGGGTGTCTGGAATGGATTAATTTCTCATGGGAAATATTACTTCAGTTTTTGTACAAATCGGTTTTCAGCTGACCTTCTGGAACGGATTAAAGACGAAAACCGGGTTTCCACTGTATCTCAGCTTTTAAGGCCCAATACATTATCAGCCAGCAAGAATGTGAACCCAGACAAAGAAAACTGAAAAATACTCACAAGTTTCAGGTTTCTCCTGTTTCTTCTGTCTGCTGAATGGTCCTCTTGAAACTCTCTGCAAGAGTGGTATGTGGCTCTTGTCATGGGCTGGCATCCTGAGGAGTAGAGCAAGTGCTTGAATTTATACAAGTGATTTGGGAAGTGGTGCAGCCATGGGGTAGAGACTAGCTAATGGAGCTAAAAAATGCAAATACTGTACTTTATTATCAATAAATGGTCAATAGTCACTGTATTATATTAACCAGTAACCATGGAAGCATGATAGTTTGGGAAATTTCATATTCAAAACGAAAATCACGTTTTAATTTTAAGCAATTTCCTAATTTTTTCAACATTTTATGATTTTTAAGCCACCCCCACAGACTGAGATCCTGCATTAAGCCATCCCCAGATTAAAATCTTTCATTAAGCCATCCCCAGATTAAAATCTTTCATTAAGCCATCCCCAGATTAAAATCTTTCATTAAGCCATCCCCAGATTGAAATATCTCATTAAGCCATCCCCAGATTAAAATCTTTCATTAAGCCATCCCCAGATTGA
The DNA here is from genome assembly GCF_026875155.1 of Cherax quadricarinatus. NCBI lineage: Eukaryota > Metazoa > Arthropoda > Malacostraca > Decapoda > Parastacidae > Cherax > Cherax quadricarinatus. Next base: position 13,241 of record NW_026510269.1, on the reverse strand, counting down.
AATCTTTCATTAAGCCATCCCCAGATTGAATCTTTCACTAAGCCATCCCAGATTGAAAACTTCCATTAAGCCATCCCCAGATTGAAATCTTTCATTAAGCCATCCCCAGATTGAAATCCGGCATTAAGAGTAAGGCGGAGAGCAGGTTCGCAGATGAACAAGCAGGCTTTTGGAAGAGTAAGGGAAGTGTAGACTAAGTGTTCAAAGTGAAGCATATCAGTGAACAATATTTAGATAGGGGTAAAGAGGTTGGCTTAAGGCAAGATTTCAATCTCTGGGGGTGGCTTAATTTAGGATTTCAATTTGGGGATTACCTGGAGAAAGTTAAGGGGGTCAATGCCCCCACGGCCCAGTCTGTGACCAGGCCTCATGGTGGATCAGGGTCTAATCAACCAGGCTGTTACTGCTGGCTGCTCACAATCCAATGTACGAGCCACAGCTTGGCTGGTCAGGTACCTACTTTAGGTGCTTGTCCAGTGCCTGCTTGAAGACAGCCAGGGGTCTATTGGTAATCCCCCCTATATATGCTGGGAGGCAGTTGAACAGTCTCAGGCCACTGACACTTATTGTGTTGTCTCGTAACGTGCTAGTGACACCCCTGATTTTCATTGCAGGGATGTTGCATTGTCTGCCAGGTCTTTTGATTTCATAGTGAGCAAGTTTGGTACTAGTCCCTCCAGGTGTATATAATCATGTATCTCTCCCGCCTGCATTCCAGGGAGTACAGGCTCAGGAACTTCAAGTGCTCCCAGTAATTGAGATGTTTTATCTCAATTATGCATGCCATGAAGGTTCTCTGTACATTTTCTAGGTCAGCAATTTCACCTGCCTTGAAAGGTGCTGTTAGTGTGCAACAATATTCCAGCCAAGATAGAACAAGCGACCTGAAGGTGTCATCATGGGCTTGGCATCCCTAGTTTGAAGATTCTCATTATCCATCCTGTCATTTTTCTAGCAGATGCGATTGATACAATGTTATGGTCCTTGAAGGCGAGATCCTCCGACATGATCACTCCCAGGTCTTTGACGTTAGTTTTTCACTCTATTTGTGGCTGGAATTTGTTTTGTACTCTGATGAAGTTTTAATTTCCTCATGTTTACCATATCGGAGCAATTGAAATTTCTCATCGTTGAACTTCACATTGTTTTCTGCAGCCCACTGAAAGATTTGGTTGATGTCTGCCTGGAGCCTTGCAGTGTCTGCAATGGAAGACACTGTCATGCAGATTCGGGTCTCATCTGCAAAGGAAGACACGGCCCTGTGGCTGACATCCTTGTCTATGTCAGATATGAGGTTAAAAAACAAGACAGGAGCGAGTACTGTGCCTTGTGGAACAGAGCTTTTCACCATAGCCGCCTCAGACTTTACTCTGTTGCCTACTATTCTTTGTGTTCTGTTTGTGAGGAAATTATAGATCCATCTACCAAGTTTTCCTGTTATTCCTTTAGCACGTATTTTGTGTACTATTACGCCATGGTCAGACTTTTGCAAAGTCTGTGTATATTACATCTGCATTCTTTTTGTCTTCTAGTGCATCTAGGACCTTGTCATAGTGATTCACTAGTTGGGAGACAGGAGCGACCTGCTCTAAACCCATGTTGCCCTGGGTTGTGTAATTGATGGGTATCAAAATGGGTGGCAATCTTGCTTCTTAGGACCCTTTCAAAGATTTTTATGATATGGGATGTTAGTGCTATTGGTCTGTAGTTCTTTGCTATTGGTTTACTGCCCCCCTTCGTGGAGTGGGGCCATGTTTGTTGTTTTTAGTAACTGTAGGACGACCCCAGTGTCCATGCTTCCTCTCCATAGGATGTTAAAAGCACGTGATAGGGGCTTCTTGCAGTTCTTGATGAACACAGTTCCATGAGTCTGGCCCTGGGGCAGAGTGCATGGGCATGTCATTTATCGTCTGTTCGAAGTCATTTGGCATCAGGATAACATCAGATAGGCTTGTGTTTACCAAATTCTGTGGCGCTCTCATAAAAAATCCATGGCTTAATTCTTTCAATAATAACCCTACCATACCAAACCTGCACACGAAAATCACTCCCTATGAAAGCAAAAGACTTAGCAGGAGATGCAACATTCCCCCGATGAAAAGCAGGGGTGCCATGAGTACATTGAGAGACAACACAATAAGTGTCCAGGGCCCAAGAATGTTCAACTGCCTCCAAGCATACATAAAGGGGATTACCAATAGACCCCTGGTTGTCTTCAAAAAGGCACTGGACAGGCACCTAAAGTCAGTACCTAACCAACTGGGCTGTGGTTCGTACATCAGTTTGCATGCGGCCGGCAGTAACAGCCTGGTACATCAGACCCTGATCCACAATGAGGCCTGGTCTCAGACCGAGCCGCAGGGGCATTGACCTCCGGAACCCTCTCCAGGTAAACTCCTGGTATACTCAACAGGCTTATTCCCTTATAATTTTTACACACTTTGTCCCCTCTGCCTTTATACAAAGGAACTATCCACACTCTGGTGTAATAGCACACAAAATGCCTACTATACACAGCACTGGAAAAAATGAATACCCACTTGGACTCTTTATCAATCTTAAGAAAGCTTTTGATACAGTAGATCACAGCATCCTACTCCTCAAGCTTGATCATTACAGTATAAAAGGCCATGAACTTGCATTTATCAAGTCCTACCTTACTAATAGAAAGCAATACGTCTCTGTCAAGGACACAACCTCCTCATCAACACCCAATACTGGTGTATGCTGAGGTCAGTGGTCACCTGCAGTCATACCTGTCCTAAGCTCTTGGGAGTTAGCATGGGTGTTACCAAGCACCTTGGCTTGCTGGTAACTAACACACACATACCACAACAACACTCCACCTCTATTCCTCTTTCACTCCATCGCTTTCTCTCCAGCACCCATTCTCTATCCCTATCCCATGTCTTCCCCAGCACCCCTCAAGAAAACTCAAACAAACCCTCCTTTCTACCTCCATCTTCCTTCCCCCCCTCTCTCTCTCTCTCTCTCTCTCTCTCTTCCTCTATCCCTCTTTCTCTCCACCTCTCTCTTCCTCTACCCCTCTTTCTCTCCACTCTTTACCACTCTCTTCTTACCTGTCTCACACACACACACACACATACACATAAACACACACACACAGACATACATATATAAACACACACACAACCAGCACACATGCAATACAAAACTTAACCCATCTAAAAAAAAGGTGTCTCAGAGGGAAGTCGATGGCTCAGGGATTGGAGAAGATGTTCCTGATAAGGAAGAATGGATGGAAGAGCAATGTAAAAGGATGGAACAAGCGTGGAAGAGCAAACTAGGTGAGCTTCCTGTGAAAATGGAGAAGAGGATGGAGGCAGAGAAGAAGAAATGGGAAGTCACAAGCTGAAGCCGGATATGGGCCCTAGAATATGAGGTAAATATGCTGAAGCGAATTACAGGGCTATTGCCTAGAGGAGACACAGCATCTGAAGCAGGTACACCCCTATTAAATGAGGAGTCCAATGGAAAGGAAGGAAGAAAAAACTTATGCTAAGGCCCTATCAGTCCACCAAGCAAGGCTGAGGAATGTACAGGGAGAGCTGTTAGGAGCAGAATAGCAGTAAGCGAGAAGGTGACAGGTCCCATGCAGAAGTACAACCATGCCACCAAGAGTTACAGGAAAAAAATAAAGGAGACAATGGCTATGTACAAATGGGACCCAGAGATACAGAGGAAAAGGCAATGGGAGGAGGAGAGGGAGAAGTCAGTGTTTATTCATGGGCTCCAGGAGAATGAAGGGGGGACACACAATGAAAGAAGGCAGAAAGAAAAAACAGGAGATTGAAAACATCATCAAAGAAATAGGTGAGGATATGACTGAGATAGTAAATTTTCAGAGAATAGGAGGTATTTAAAGGGAAGAAATTCAGCCGGTCAAACTGATTTTCAAGACAGAAATGGTGCAGAACAGGCCCTGCAAGAGAAATCACGGCTGAAGGAATCATCAACATACAAGAGGGTGTTCCTAGACTGTGACAGAACAAGAACAGAAAGACAGCAATTGTGGGATAAGACACAGAAATGAAAGGGGCTACGAAGTGAGACAAGGATAGAGTCAGCAGAGGACAACCAGAGCTGGGCAGAGCAACAAGTGCAAGTACACACAGAACCACCCTCAGAACCCCACAGCCAAACACACTAACCCAACACACCACCACAATCCACACCCCACACTATGCTGTAGAATCCCACAGCACACTGGCAGGTCTCCCACCCACAGACCCCCAGAACACAGTGTTGGAGAAAACTGAAGGTATGTACACCAATGCTGATGGAATAACGATAAGTGGGAGGAGCGGCACGAGAGAATCGAAGCGGCATCACCAGACATCACAGCTCTCAACCGAAACCAAGCTCACAGGAACGATAACAGGTACCATCTTTCCAATGGGATATCAGACACTTTTGCAACATATCAGAATCTTTATTAAGGAAATGTTTTGCTACACAGGCTAAGGGACTGATTACCTCAAACTCTTCCTCTCTTTACCCCTGCTTTGTATTGGACTTAAGAAACCACTGTGTGGCAAAACATTTCCCTTAATAAAGATTCCATATGTTACATAAGTGTCTCAATCTTCAACTTGTTGGTTTACAAACCATTTATCATAACAGCATATCAGATCTTAGGAAAGACAGAGGGAACAGAGGGGGTGGAGGAGTGGCACTACTCATCAAAAACCAATGGGATTTTGACAAGCTGGAGAAAGGAGACAGGCAAGCAAGAGACTACATAATAAGAAAACTTCAGTCTGGAGATCCCAAGGTGGTAGTTGCAGTGATGTATAACCCACCACAGAACAGCAGGAGGCCAAGGCAAGAATATGATGAGAGTAACAGAGCAACGGTTGACACTGGCTGAAGTGGCCAGAAGGGTTCGTGCAAGCAGGGCAAAGCTGCTGAGTGTGGGTGACTTCAATCACAAAGAAATTTACTGGGAGAACCTGGAGCCACATGGGGGCCCAGAAACGTGGAGGGCTAAGATGATGGAGGTGGTACTGGAAAACCTCATGTACCAACACGTAAGGGATACTACCAGAGAGAGAGAGAGAGAGAGAGAGAGAGAGAGAGAGAGAGAGAGAGAGAGAGAGAGAGAGAGAGAGAGAGAGAGAGAGAGAGAGAGAGAGAGAGAGGATGAACCAGCAAGACTGGACCTAGTATTCTCCTTAAGTAGTGCAGATATTGAGGATATCGCATATGAAAGACCCCTTGGGGCCAGTGACCAAGTGGTCTGAGCTTCGAATACACAGTAGAGTTACAAGTAGAGAGGGAAACAGGAGGGGCAGGAGAAATGAAGCCAACCTACACGAGGGGACTACACAGGCATGAAGAATTTTCTGCATGAGGTTCAGTGGGACAGGACACTGGCAGGGAAGGCGGTAAATGAGATGATGGAATATGTGACAACAATATGCAAGGAAGCTGAGGAGGTTTGTACCCAAGGGTAACACAAATAACGAGAAGGCCAGGATGAGCCCATGGTTCACTCAAAGGTGTACAGAGGCCAAAACCAAGTGTACTAGACAATGGAAGAAGTATTGAAGGCAAAGAACCCAGGAGAATAAGGAGAGCAGTCGTAGAGCCAGAATCGAATATGCACAGGTAAGAAGGGAGGCCAACGGCAATACGAAAATGACATAGCAGTGAAAGCCAAATCTGACCCGAAGCTGTTGTACAGCCACATCAGGAGAACAACAAAGACCAGGTAATCAGGTTGAGGAAGGAAGGAAAGGGAGATCACGAGAAACGACTGAGAAGTATGCGAGGAGCTCAACATGAGATTCAAAGAAGTGTTCACAGAGGGGACAAAAGGGACTCTAGAAAGACAGAAAGATGGGGGTACACTACATACAACGAGGAAGAAGTGAAGAGACTGCTAAGCGAGCTAGATACCTCAAAGGCGAATGGGGCCAGATAACATCTCTCCATGGGTTTCCGAGAGAGGGTTGCAGAGGCACTGTGTGTGCCACTAACAGCAATCTTCAACACATCTATCAAAACGGTGAGTACCTAATGCATGAAAGACAACAAATGTGCTCCCAGTTTAAAAAAAAAAAGAGAGAGACAAAGCATTAAACTACAGACCAGTGTCACTGACAAGTATAGTATGCAAAGTCATGGTGAAGATTATCTGGAGAAGAGTGTGGAGCACCTAGAAAGGAATGAGTTTATCAACGATAACCAGCATGGTTTCAGGGATGGGAAATCCTGTGTCCAAACCTATTGGAGTTCTATGACAGGGTGACAGAAGTTAGACAAGAGAGAGAGAGAGAGGAGAGGAGAGAGAGAGAGAGAGAGAGAGAGAGAGAGAGAGAGAGAGAGAGAGAAGAGAGAGAGAGAGAGAGAGAGAGAGAGGGGGGGGTGTAGATTGTGTTTTCTTGGATTGTAAGAAGGCTTTTGAAACAATTCCACACAAGAGATTAGTGCATAAGCTGGATGACCAGGCAGATATTACAGGGAGGACGCTGCAATAGATGAGGGAATACCTGTCGGGAAGACATCAGCGAGTCATGGTACATGACAGTGTTAGAGTGGGTGCCTGTGACGAGAGGGTTCCACAGGGGTCAGTCCTAGGACCGGTGCTGTTTCTGGTATATGTGAATGACATGACGGAAGGAATAGTCTCAAAAGTGTCCCTGTTTGCAGATGATGTGAAGTTGATGAGAAGAATTCAACCGGATGAGGACAGGCTGCAAGCCTGATCCAGAAACTGGCTGCAGGAAGAGTGACCTAGTGGTGACCAGTAAAGAGGCGGGCTAGGAGCTGTGAATCGACCCCTGCATCCACAACTAGGTGAATACACAGACTTTGCAAAAGCCTTCGACAACTGTTTCCATGGTGTAACAGCGCACAAAATGCGTAATACAGGAATAACACTGATCAACACACATAATGCTTCCGGACTAGAGTAGCTATTTCCAACTAATTTTAGGTCACTGATAATGAATATCATGGTTAAAATTGTTTGTTAGCTCTACTTTTCAGTATACACCTACATGTCACAACAGGTTCCAACGGGGTTGCAGCAGTGTGTTCTTACCAGTCTGACTGACCTTCATATTGTTCCAGCAGTCATAGAAGGTGGTTGTGATGTGCAAGTTTATATTTTGAGGTGAAATGTAGGTGATTTCCTTAGCCAAATCCTTTCTAAATTTATAGTAAATATTCACTGAGCAAGCTATTGATATGCATGTGAGGCAATTATATTAATTTTATTTTCCTACATGAATGATAAATACTTCTGCTAGTTGTCATGCTCTGTATTATAATGATAAATTAATAAATTTTCTGTTTATCTTCTAATTGTTTGTTATTTTTCTTCTTTCAGATGCCTCGTACTTGTGTGAATAGGGCAGACAACTTCTGCCACATTTGTGGTGAGGTGATCTTTGCACCACAGAAGCACCATATAACTGCTATGGTAAGAAAGGCATATCACCTATATTTTGCATGCAAGACTGGTGGCCAGGATACGAACTGGGCTTCACACATATGCTGCAATAATTGGGCTACTAACTTTCGCCAATGATTGAACAGGAAGAAGAAAGGGAATGCGTTTTGCTGCGCCAGTGACATGGCAGGAGCCAAACAGACCATACCAACAATTGTTATTTCTGCATGGTACCTCCAGTACAAAAAGGCTTGTCAAAGAAAAAAAGGGGGTTCATTCAATATCCAAACATTCCATCAGCTATTCGCCCAGTTTCACATGGAGAAGGTCAGCCTGTTCCTGATGCAACCAATTTCGGTATCCTTCGAGTCAGATAAAGAAAGTGTTGAGGAGAAAGAAGAGAAGGATGACAGTGCTGGATTACAGAGTGACCGAAACTTTGATGAAGCACACTCCTCTAGGCCGCATTCCATGACAAAAAGGAAACTCCATGACCTTGTCAGGGATCTGCAACTACCCAAAAATAAGGCAGAGCTGCTAGGCTCCTAGCAGCTGATGTGAAGATTTCAAAATTTCGTGACTGTCAGCAGCAGTTCAACGATTTCTTCGTAATGGAAGGTGATTTAGTGCCTGCAACAATATTAATGGTCTGATGGAAGCACTTGGCATCGACTACGAAACCAGTCACTGAAGCAGTTAATAGATTCATCAAAACGAGTCTGAAAGTTGTCTTGCTGCATAACGGCAATAGTAAACCATCAGTTCCTGTGGACTATGCACCACATATGAAAAACCTAAGAGAATGTAAAGCATATGGTGCAATGCATGAAATATGATGAATATCAATGGCAGCTCTGTGGTGACTTAAAGGTTGTTGCTCTTGTGATGGGCTTGCAGGGCGGATACACCAAGTACTGCTGCTTTCTATGTGAATGGGGCAGCCGTGTAAGAGGTTCCTACTACATCAGGAGAGACTGGCCACCTCGTCAGTCACTGGAGCCTGGGATGAAGTGTTCAACATCCACCTCTCATTCAACCAAACAAAAGTTTACTACCACCACTACACATAAAACTGGGGCTCATGAAAAACTTTTAAAAGCTATACACAAATCCGGTCAGGGATTCAAGTATCTAACATCAAAATTCCCCTCAATGGACAACGCTAAGATAAGAGAGGGAGTCTTCAATGGTCCTCTGGTTCGAGTGTCTTAAAGATGGTGACTTTGAATCGACCTTCATGGGGAGGAGAAAGCTGCTTGGGAAGCATTAAGTTAGTGTGAAGGGATTTCCTGGAAACAGAAGGGAAGTCAACTATGAAGAATTGGTGGAAAACCTCATCAAGGCTTACAAAAACCTGAGATGTAACACGTCAATTAAAATCCACTTTTTGGACTCGCATTTAGATTTTTTTCCAGTGAACTGTGGGGCAGTTAGTGACGAACATAGTGAAAGGTTTCACTAAGACATTTCAACCACGGAAAAATGGTGCCAAGGCAAATGGGGCACAAGAATGCTTACAAACTATTGCTGGACATTGGCAAGAGACGATTCTTCAGCCCACTATAAGCGTCAAACAAAAAAGGCAGAGAGTAGGTACGGATTAAGGTTTAAATCATACTGACATATATTGTACGTTATAATAAAATAATAAAATATTACATGTCTCGTATCTTTAAACCAGGCGGACATCAACCAAACCTTTAAATGGGCTGCAGAAAACAAAGTGAAGCTCAATGAAGAGAGATTTCAATTACTCTGATATGAAAAAGTGAGGAAATTAAAACTATATCGGCGTATAAAACAAATTCCAACCACACAACAGAACGAAAAACTAATGTAAAGAACCTGGGAGGGGACAATGTTAGAGGATCTCACTTTCAAAGATTACAACAATGTGTCTACCACATCTACTAGAAAAATGACAATGGAGAGTGAAAACCTTCAAAACTAGGAATGCTAGGCCCATATTATTTAGGTCGCTTGTTCTATCTAGGCTGGAATATTGCTGCACACTAACAGCGTCTTTCAAAGCAGGTGAATTTGCTGACCTGAACAATGCACAAAGAACCTTCACGGCACACGTAAGTACAATAAAACACCTAAATTGCTGGGAACGGTTGAAGTTCCTCGATTTGTGTTCCCTGGAATGCAGATGGAGAGATACATGATTATATATACTTGGAAATCCTAGAGGTAGTACCAAATTTCACACAAAATCATTCCCTATGAAAATCAAAAGATCGGCAGGCGATGCAAATTTCCCCATGAAAAGCAGGGGTGCTCAAACATGAAAAAGAGAACACAATAAGTTCAGGTGACCAAGCTGTTTAATTGCCTCCCAGCATTTTATTATTATTATAATCAAAGAAAGCGCTAACCGACAAGACCTCCCGCATACATAGGCTGTCTTCAAAAGGCAACTGGACAGGCACCTAAAGCCAGTACCTAAATAAACCCAGAGTTGTGGTTCATACTAATTTTAAACATGTGGCCTGTGGAAATTTTTTTATAATTTTCTAAATAGCATGTGTAAATACGAATAATATAATAATTGTGTATTAAAATTGATGCTAAATTGACACTCTAGAAATTTGGTGTGAAAGAGGGTGTGCGCAGCCGCGAAGTGTCAGAGGAGGGGGACACATAGTGTAAATAATGTGTAGCACTGGTCGTTAATAGTGAAATTTACGGTGCCCGTGCCTGGTGCAAAATTTCTCGCTTCACAAGGTGATGGGTCCGGTTCGATCCCGCGCAAGGGGGAAAATCCTCCCGTGTTTCCTTACACTGGCTGTCTGTGTTCACCCTCAGAAAATGGGTACTGGATGTTAGTCGACTGGGGGTGTCGCATCCTGGAACAAAACTGACTAATTTGTCACTAAATTAAATCTAGGCCTGTAACCTTGTAATGTCCGTATAAATAAATATTATTATTAAAAAATTTAATCCGGCGTCATCGAGGCCATAACTGGGTGTTCGGCCTAATTGAATAGGAAACCAGTTAGGGCCCCCTGTGAAAAAGGGACAGGAATTTGCGGACCTCCAAATTACTGTGGATGGTAAAAAAATTTTATGGGACTATGCCATTACTCACACGGGCAATAGTAACAGCCTGGCTGATCAGGCCTTGATCCACCATGAGGCCTGGTCACAGTCCGGGCCAGGGGGGCGTTGACCCCCAAAACCCTCTCTGGGTGTACCCCAGGTAGGTATACACTATCAATTTTTCAACGCTTCCTCTTTTTTCAGATTATATTTGTGTTAAGTTTGGCTAAGCTTATTTACGCTAAGTTGGGTTATATGAAAACGTATATCTATATCTAACCACAATATGCATGTTAAAAAAACGGTTGCGGTGTGCTTAAAAACTTTTATCGTCATTAATTTCACAATTGCAAGTAGACACGTGTGACGTTCTCTTGGTACATCGTCCACACAACGTTCATACGTGGATTGTGACCACCTGGTTACGCTCAACTCAAACGTATCGACGACCTTTATTTTTAAGTCTGATTCAGCGCTCTTAGAGCCCCTTTGGGTTTAGGGCTTAACTTGATTATCATTATTTAAACTTGCTCATTTAGAGCTGATATACTTTTTCATGGCACAGTAATGAATTAACCTAATTAACCTAATTACTCAAGTTTATGAATTGACACATTTGAGAAATTTTGTTTTGTGTGTTATGAGTTTGTGTGTATGAGTTTGTGTGTGTGTACTCACCTAATTGTGGTTGCAGGGGTCGAGACTCAGCTCCTGGCCCCGCCTACTCAGCTCCGTGTGTGTGGTTTTGTGGTGTGTGGTGTGTGTGTTTTGTGTGTGTGTGTGTGCTCAATTCAATATTTGCACCAATAACTCACTACAGTTGTGACCGGGTGTGGAAGTGTGAATTGCTCATTACTCTATAATTTGTTCATGATTGTAGCCATGTATAAAACTAAGTAACCATTCTTACAGGATTCATTACCTTTGTAACTTTAAGTTCATTATCCTTGTACCTAGTTCAGCTATCAAAAATTTGGGGCCCAGTCCCCGGACCCATTACGTACCTCTGTAATCTGTAAATACCTTTGTAACCCTTTTCATGATTGTGACCAGACCTACCTGGAGTTCATTACCTTTGCAAATTGTGAGTTCATTACCTTTTGTAAATTGTGAGTTAATTTACCTTTGTAAAATTGTGAGTTTTATTACCTTTGTAAATTGTGAGTTCATACCTTTGTAAATTGTGAGTTCATTACCTTGTAAATTGTGATTCATTACCTCTAACTTGCTCAGCTATCAAAACTTTGGAGTCCAGTCCCTGGACCAATTGTGTACCTTGAGTTTACCTGGAGAGGTTCCGGGGTCAACGCCCCGGCCGGTTTTGTGACCAGGCCTCCTGGGGGATCAGAGCTGATCAACAGGCTGTTGCTGCTGGGTGCACGCAAACCCAAATACGAGCCACACCCCCTGCCCGGAACTGACTTTAGGTGCTTGTCCAGTGCCAGCTTTTAAGACTGCCCGGGTCTGTTGGAATCCCCCTTTGGTCTGGGGGCAGTGAACATCTCGGGCCCGACACTTATTGTAGGTTTCTTAACGTCTAGTGACACCCCCGCTTTTCATTGGGGGGGTGGTGATCGTCTGCAAATTTTTGCTTTCGTATGAGGATTTTCGTGTTTTAATTCGGACTATCCCCCCTAGGATTTTCCAGGGGTATTTAAACTGTTCCTCCTCCCCGTTCCAGGGAAAACTTTAGGAACCCAAGCGCTCCCAATAATTGAGGTGTTTATCTCCGTTTTGCGCGCCTGAAAGTTCCTGTACATTTTCTAGGTCGCAATTTTACCTGCCTGAAAGGTGCGTTAGTGTGCGCAAAATTCCCCCCTAGATAAACAATGACCTGAAGGTTTTCACCATGGGCTTGGCCCCCCCTAGTTTTAGGGGTTTATTATCCATCCCGTCTTTTTTTTTAGCAGATGCGATTGATACATGTTTTGGTCCCCGAAGGGAGATCCCGACTTTATCCTCCCAGGTCTTTGACGTTGGTGTTTTCGCTCTATTTTTGGCAGAATTTGTTTTGTACCTGAGAAAATTTTAATTTCCTCATGTTTACCATATTGAGTAATTGAAATTTTCATCGTTGAACTTCATATTGTTTTCGCGCCACGAAAGATTTGGTTTATGTCCCCCTGGAGCTTTGCAGTGTCTGCAATGGAAGCATGTCATGCAGATTGGGTCACGCAAAGGAAACACGGTGTGTGGCTGACATCCTTTTCTTGTCAGATAGAGGGGAGGGAAAAAGAGGGGGGCGAGTACTGTGCCTTTTGGGAACAGAGCTTTTCACCCTAGCTGCCTCGGACTTTACTCTTTACTTTCTTAAGGGTTTATTACCTTTGTAACTTGTAATTCATTTCCTTTTACCTTTCAGCTATCAAACTTTGGGGGCCCAGTTGGACCCATTACGTACCCCTGAAACTTTTGACTACCGCCCCCAGGATGGGTATGGGGGGCATAATAAACAATTAAATTAACTAAAATTGAGAATCTTTTTCGTGGAAAAGTTTCAAAAACCCCGTCTTTCCCCCGTTCCTCTCTGTATTGGATGACAGCCATGAAAGGCGAAACGTTTCCGTAAAGAAATTCCGTATATTGAAAAAGTGTCCCCTTTTCACCTTTCAGTTTTGTAAACCCCTGAGTTCCTTGACGCTGATGAGGACCTTGATCCCGGGAATTGATGATTTTCCCTTTTATGTTTGAACCCCCTTCCCTTTTATTCTTTTCTAGGCGTTGTATACCCCGCGTTGTGAAACACTCTTTCCCCCGTTTAAAGTAATACTAACATATT